>BGPR01017700.1:0-32048 GCA_013235015.1 Araneus ventricosus | reverse complement strand
TGAAATATTTTAAGTAATGCTTCAAAGTAATGTCTTTATAAAGCGTGACAACAGATATTTGATTTCAGGTTTGTTTGTCTTTATTGTGTGTGCAGTACACTGAAATGATTACCGTCCTTTCTTTTCTTTTAATCTCGTGCTTTCCTGCCATTTTAAAATTATGAGGCATGAAAACACTTTCAAATTTTTCTAAACTGCATTATAGGTGATTTTTTATTAAAATTTTGGTTAGGTTTAAGTGTACAGTACTGCCGCCAAACTTGAATTTCCTCAAGTAATAACTCATCAAATTTGATATTTTAAACTAGAAATTGCAGCCTGAAACTAGGAATTACAATAAGGCAATAGTTTTCGGGATAACTAGCTAATTTTTAAATTTTATTGTCTACCTCCTATACTCCCGGGCCTTTTAAATGTCTATGAATTTTTTGCCGCTTCACTTTTTGTAACCACTGGTTCGCACGGGCCTCCAGCATGTTCGGAAGTCGCGACCATATTCAGCGTTAATCATTCGACCGATGAGTGATATAAGAGTTGGGTGAAAGTTATTTGAAACTCAGTTTGTAAGTTTCGTTAGCTCCGATGCATGTATCGCTAGCATTTTAAAATTTACGTCTTTAAATATTTTACTATATGTCAAATACAATAAAGCATACAGTTTTTTGTTCATCTCTGCTGAGTTATTGTGGCTGAAACTGCGACGGTTAATGCTATAATTAATATAAAATACAAAAATAAAAATTGATTTAAATGGGCGATCCAGGTGGTCGCCGAAGGCGGTAGTATATCATATTTCTGAATGAACAAGCCCATTTCTAAAAGGTTCAAAGGCGTTCGAAAATTTCTGAGACATCCCAAATGTTTTTTTTTTTAATTTAACCTCAGCTTGGTCGTATTTGTTGATATTTTTCATAGATTTAAAGACAACGCGAATATAAATTAACGCAACAATCAAAAATTTACATAATACTTTCTTCGGATTTGAGTAGTGACATTGTATGAGTGGATAATATCTTGATCTAACAAATTTAGGGTGATGTAAGTTTCTTTGTCTTTAAATTCAGGACAAATAAAACATAAACAAATGAGAAAAGTTGTGGAAAAATATTTAAAAATTCGATCACTCTTTACAAACATTTTTTATAACATTTAATAGTTAAACTATGAAAAAATATACTATTTCAGAATGGAGATATATTCATTTGTTTCAGGCTCTTTAATTACTATATTTTGGAAGATGTCCCATTTTAAACTCAATTAATATAGTAAATTACTTCATCTCTAATTGTCCGAAATTAAATTGCATTCGAATGTATGAAATTCAGTGCGAAAAATGAATGTATTCCATTTCATATTCAAAATAGAATTTGAAACAGAAATGGGTATTTGAAATGTTTTAAATAGCTGTTCAAGACGTCATATAATGCATATATCCAGTGGTAAGAGTACATTACCAGAAATAAATTACCAATCGAATGAATATCTTTGAAAATAAAATTGTTATCTGGTGATATTTTATTTCGTTGTTTGATAAAGCATTTCGACTCCTAAACCATTATGAAAATTATAAAGAAATAAAAGAATTTGACGCGCCATTATCTTGGCACGGAAAGCAAATAAGTTTCCAAATATTTCATTCTTAAAATATTCTGAAATCCTTCGCCAAAGAGGAAAGTGAACTCAAGGTTTCCTCCTAAGATTCGAAAGTGAAAAGACTTTATAATTCATGAAGTAGGGAAATTTAAATGCCGTTCTGATGATTCATTTCCTTTATCATTAGAGCAGGAAACGGGTAAATATATCAGAAGCATTGCATTAGTTTCGAGAAAAAGCGAAACTCACGAAACCGAAACCTTATTCTCTAAACTGCCGATCTCCCAATATCTGTACTGAGAAACAAAACTAAAAAATAAAAATAAAGTAAACTAAATAAGTTTATTTAGTTGGTTTTTGTATTTTTCTAAATTGTCATCAAAGGTCCGAAGCTTTGAAGGTGCATCGAAAGCACGCACGGGTTCTCTGTTTTGAATAAATGCATAGAATAAATCAACTGGTCCTCTGTCCCTCTCCTTATCAGAAATGACGTTCGTGAACTGTGCAGTTTGCCTATGAATAATGCATTCCTCTGAGGCAAACACTGTTCGATTCAAAAGATAAAAGCAGAAACTTAAGAATAAAGAAAACCAAAAAAAATAATTATTGGAAGACTAGACAGTAAAGGTTCATAATATAAATACGGTTTTGTGAAATGAGGTGGGGTCTTGTTATATATAATTCTCTTTTCTTACCTCCTTAATTATTTAACTGAAGAAAATCGTATGCTTGCCAAGTCGGTAACTCTTTTATTTCACTAGAAGAACTCCTATGTAATATTGAATGTTCAAAGATTGCAAATTTTGTTTTTACTGGCTGCTACCATATACATACTCAAGCACCTAAATAATGCGCTATTGTGATTTCGAAATGGGAGGAGTGGAGTTTGCCTCTTTTTATTTGTTGTTGTTATGTCGTGCTGCTATTTGACATTTTGACAACAAACATTTTGTAACCTTGCTTTGAGTTCAGAGAGAGAGGTAACTAGATTTATTTCATGAAGTCAACTTTGAATCGGGAATTGATTTATAGGAGTTTTCACTGCGAGTTTTACTTTGATGTTGAATGAATGTATGGATTGTAACTTTTTCAATCATTCAAGAACTTTTATTTTATGTACAAGAGTTTTGATAGGAAACATATGTTGTAAATTTTTCCGGTCTTTTCGCAAATTATTTGGAAATGTATTTTTAAAATTAATAACTGATAGAATAACGGGTTATATCAACAAAAATTATTTGATTTCGAACATTTTTTTCAAGTATTCTGAAATTCGTTTTGTTTTACAATGATTAGTTTAGTTGTTTTGTTTTTAGAGTTTTCTGATTTATAAATAGACCAATAAACGGAAAACTTAGGTTTTAAATTTAAAACAAAAATGGGTAATTTAAAATGACTTGTATTTATTTTTACTTATTTTTTTATTTAGACACAGATATTTTTGGAGAGTTAATAGCTAAATAGGTCGCTAATTTCACCTCACATTGGAGGGAATTTATTTAAGGGGAGTCGGTACCACCTATACCGCTAATGTTAAATTGGGCATTTTTTATGTAGCTTTTTTTCAGAATGTATTATAGATACATGGTTGAAATTTTTTATACAGTTTAGGTACACATTTATCTTTAAACTGAGCAAATTTCTTACATTAATATGTAGCAGTTACAATTCACTGCCTTCTCCTTTTTATGGCAGGTGGTTCTATTAGAGCCATCCGGTTTTTCCCATGATGCCTCTTTATCTTCTTCTTTTGTGTACTTGTCGTGAGTTGTTGTTCTCTGTCTTGCGTCTTGTAACTTTTAATGTACTGTGTCGTGGCACTTAACCATCTAATAAAATTGGTAACTGAATTTGAATTAATTCTTCAACAGCAGCATTCCATATAAACATGAGACTCGTCCCGCTGCAAATATAGCTTGTTTTTTTAAATTTTTAACTGTATATCACGATGAATTTTTCAAAAATTGCCGACTCCTAACACGCGATCACAGCTATTAAGAAATACTTTTGAAATAATAGTAGAAATCTGCTCAGTATATACATTTATATGTATAGAATAGGTGGTAAAAATTTCAAAAGCATATATAAATTAGATTTTGAGAAATGAGTACTCGCAGTTTCAAAAATGCCATTTTATACATTATATGTACAGAATAGGTGGTAAAAATTTCAACAATAATAAATTAGACTTTGAGAAAAAGAAACTCGCAGTTTCAAAAGTACCATTTTGAGATTCACGAATAAGGTAAAAACATTGCCTCATCAAAATATTATAACACAGCATAGCAAAGCAACTCAATGCATTTTTTAACCTCTTCCTTTCATATTTCTCTCATATACCTGTTCTATTCTTCCTTCTCATTAGTTACAGACAAAAGACATATTTTGCCCACAGAACGACATACGACCTCCATACGATAATGCTGTATTTATATATATATATATATATATATATATATATATATATAGATTATAAATCGAAAAATGAAAGAGTATAAAATGTGAAATGAAAATATATATATATATATATATATATATTTGTTATAATATATCTTGTTAGTTAAGTTAATCTAAATCTTGTTAGTTAATCTAAATATAACTTGTTATATATGATCTTACTTAAACAAAGTAAACAAGACATATCATGAAACCAATCCTATTCTAAAAATTCATAATTTAAACAATACAGCCAAATAAAGACACCCAAATCATGAATTAAAAATAAAACACTCTGAAAACCTTGAATAACAATTAAAACAACTATGAATTAAAATAAAATAATACACAGCTATATAATTAACACACAAAAATATCCTACCGAGGAAGCACTTTTTATCTATAATTTGTTCTTTAAAATATTCATAACTTTATTCTCATATCATTTATTTGTTCAATTTTTTACACATAAGGTGCAAAGCAACCTTTTAATAGTGCAAAACTACATATATAATATAAATCTAAATATACCTTGATATATATGATCTTAGATAAACAAAGTAAACAAGACATATCATGAAGCCAATCCTATACTAAAAATTCATAATTTAAACAGTACAGCCAAATAAAAACACCCAAATCAGGAATTAAATATATATATATATATATATATATATATATATATATAGAGAGAGAGAGAGAGAGAGAGATGCACCTTTCCTAATGATCTACTACAAATTCAAGTTTTAATTTTTTATACAGTTTATTTAGGCATTTATCTCTACTATACTGAAGTGAAATTTTACAGAAATATAGCTTTGGTTTAAAAAAAATTAACTGAATGTCACCGTGAAGTTTTAAAAAAATGTCGAATTCTAACACGATGTCAGTTCCATTAAAAATATTTTTGGAATATTACAAAAATTTCATAAAAGCATATACATATATAGAATGGGTGGCTAGGTTAGGTTATATTAACGTCCCGTTTTGAAGCAACACAAGGGCTATTTAGGGACGGACTTCGTAATTTTGAACCGCGGTCAGATGACGAGGACGACAGCTGAGCTGGAACCCCCCTCTCCAAACTTCTACGCCACACCAACAGGAGGACGTTTGGCCACTACGTTTGATTTAGCGTGCAACAGGCCCCATACACGGCGCATCTTCAGTGGAATCGGGTTTCGAACCTGCGACCCTCCGGTCCCGAGGTCGAGACCTTACCACTAGGCCACCGCGGCCTTATAGAATGGGTGGCAAAAATTTTGTTATGCAGTTTTTGAGAAAAAAAGCATATATAGTTTTAAAATGCCTTTTTATCAAAATATCAAAACTACATAAAATTCTATATGACAATGTTGCGTTGTTATAAAATCATATAGCTTCTTCAAAAGTGTACTACAGATACAAGTTTTATTTTTTGTACAGATTAAGTAGACATTTATCTCTACTAAACTGAAGTGAAATTTTACAGAAATATAGCTCTGTTTTTAAAAGAATTAACTGAATTTCTCTGTGAATTTTTCAAAAAATGTCGTTTCCTAAAACAGTTCTATTAAAAATATTTTAGGACTATCACAAAAATTTCACTTCAGCATACACATTTATATAAATAGACTAGGGGGTAAAAATATAAAGAGTAATTTCAAACTCCCTTAACTGTATTTTGAGCTGATAAAACTGTGGTCCATGTTTTGTTAGTATTTTGCTTTGCTTAGCACATGTTTTTTGTGCATTTAGGGAAATTTTCTAATCACTACAGACCGTGTACAATATATAATTTTCTTTGGAAAATCTATTTAATTGTGGCATAATTAAACATTCCAATAAATGATTGAATATAATTAAAAATTATTAATCATATTTAACAGAGTAATAAAAGGAAGCTGAATTACAATTTTAGAAAAAACGATTTGTAAGAAACGCTTGCATCAAACTGTTAGAAAAGAACTCTAAAGAATGTAAACAAGCCACTGAAATATCCAAACACAGTTACAGTTAAACTGCGGCTTGCTCGCAGTCAAATAATAAATAAAACTAGAGGCTTTGCATATGCAACTTTGCGTTAAAGGTCCAATGTTTACATTTTCATCAGTCAAAGTGGGCTTGGCACATTATTTAAAGGTTTGTTTACATTTTTTAAATTTTATTTTAACTTACTTCTAATATGAGTTCAAGCAAAAGACTTATATTGTTAGAAAGGTTTTGAAATGTAGATTTCAAATATATAAAAATCGAAAATAGAATTTTTGGAATTTTTTGCCATACTGACTCCCCTTAAGAGTTGATAAATTCCCTCCAATATAGGAGGGTTTATTCCCCTCCAATAGGGAATAGCTGAGTACAATATAGTGCCTTTAGATGTCTGAGAGATTTATAAATATTGCTTTCATAATTTTATACATATTTCAAATATACTGATGGGAATTTCAATAAATTTCAATATTTTATTGCAAAAAATCGAATATCGTATAAAAGAACAAATTACGAAATGATTTGAAGAAGATGACTCTTTTTCGTTATTTATTGAGAATAGCATGCATATTTGTATATACTTTGTTTAGTTCCTACTTCAAAGTAGCTTTATTTAAACTTTATCATGCGTTTCTAAGATATATTTATTTTTAAGATATATAGTCCATACGAAAGAATTATTTTGCAAATATACTATAATTTCTATTTTTTGCATTATCATTTATAGATAAGCAAAGCTAGAGAATCATAATATCATTTATAGAGATTGAAAAAACATAGAATCTTTCAAAGAGTTCATTCACATTTTTGGATTTAAATACATTATTTGGGCGTACCTGTATTTAAAGAAGATTATTGCAAAAAATAGTTTGATGCAGGCATTGTTGAAAAAGATAAGCGAATTATCAAATTATTTTCTTTATATCGTCGTAACTTACACTGGCAATATATTTTTGAAAAATTTCTTTTAATAAACTGACCTTCATCAATAATTGCATTTGACATGTAATTTATATATTTAGTATGGTTCTACTCGCACATAGAAGCTTTATTTAAAGTGTTATTTTTTATGTATGAGGTAGCAATTAACCAATTAACATTCTTACTAATTGAGAAAAGAGGAAACAAATTTTATTTTTAATCAATACGTTAAATTTATAAATTGTGTTGCAAAACATTTAGCTTATTTTTTTAGAAATACAAGAGATTCCTCTGCTGCCCATTAGCAATTAGCGTAATGGATTTCAGTTGTGCTAATTGAATTAATTGTCGTTTTTGTATGACTAAGCAAAAATTTTCATTTGATCAGAAGATAAAATGATTGTGTAAAAACTGCATCGCTTTTAATTATGTTTTTTTAAACCAAAGAAATTTCATATCAAAATTTAATTCACATCATTATTATATTATATTAATGTAAAAATACAGGGAAATTTTAATATAACATAAAGCATTTAATGGCTTCAATAAGAGTTTTGACTTAAACTTTTCTTGGCTTTCACAGAAAGACATTTTCTCTCTTTTAAGAAATAAAAATGATTTTTTTAAAATTTTATTTGAGTTTCCTATATTATTCTGTAATTATTTGATCAAAAACCACAGTTTCTTAGAGTCCATGTAGCTGACAAAGAATATTTTACTAAAACTAATTTTCTTCGTAGTCTGTTTTAACATTTGCATAAATGCATCCGTTGCGTTCGATCCCAAAGTTAATATTTACAGTGTGCTGGATATATACAAATTATTGGGATCGTCGTTGAGTATTTTAGCTAAAAATTTGTTGATTCTTTCTGTGTTAAAGCATCACAAAATTGTCGATGCAATGACTTAATATCTTAGTCAATGCCGTTCCGTGTCAAAGATTATACATATATAAAAAAATAAATGTGTTTAATTCGCTTTTTACTTACGGATGATGCAGACGGAATACTACAACCTTAACAATAAGGATACAACTTAACATTCTGGCACTAATTCTCTGTTATTTAATAAATCAATAGATATTTTTGCTTCTTTGTCTCATTGTAGTGACCCATGTTCAATAAGTTATCACTCCAATGACAAGGGAAGAAATTTCAGGAGGAAAGCTATTTTCTATTTTTCCACAAGATTAACCGTTTTAAGAAGTTTTTAGGTTTTATCTACCTCTTATCTGAAGGTTTTACCTTAAGGTATCCGACTGTGTTCGGATACATTTTTTTGAAAAATAACTTATATATATTTTATAACGTTATTTTTCAACTACATATGTTTTAAAACTACGAATATATTGTAAAATTAGGCTTTCAAAATAATATTTTTAAAAAAACTGAGAAATTTGAAGAAAAATGACTAAAATATTTTCCTTACGCTAACAGCCATAGACAAAATCATATTCTAAATATACATAAATCCTTGTAGGAGTACATTTTTATGACTGTTATCTGTGTCATGCTCTAAAATCTTTCTTGTACTTGAAAATAGCTTTGAGATATAGCTGAACATAGTTACTAAACTGGTAATTTTTCATAAAAAATGCTTTTCGTTTATATTTAAACACTTAAAAATATTACTTGATTTTAAAATTGACCTTAGTTTTCAGAGGAAAACATCACGCATATTACGGAAAACAATCTCAGAAAATTTCATATCGATACTTAAATAGCGTTTTGAGAAACCATTGTTACGGTCGACAGTTTTCCTCAAAAATATCATTTCCCAAAAAACGCATTTAAAGTTTTCATGCAACTTAAAATAATGCTTACAGTGCGGTAATAAATAGCTGTAACTCCATTTGTAATTCACGTAGAGTGAAAAGTGAGACAGTTTTAGAAAGATTATTGAACAGGCTGCAAATTTAAGTCATAAAAATTTTTGATAATTTCATCGAAAACGACGATTTTAAACCAGTCGGATAGCTTAACTATTGACAAACAAGAATGAAATTTTATCTAATGTAACTTGGTGGATTTTAAAGGATTGTTTGATACACGAGGGATTTACTTTTTTGTTTCTTTATTATAATCCCGTATTCAACAAAATCATGTTCACACAGACATTTGCTCATGGGAAGAGAATAAGGGATTACGATCCAAACCAAAGACGAACTTCTCTAAAATAATTTCTTCTTTGATGCTATCTTCTTCAAAAAGAACGTCACCAAATGAAGATATGATATAAATTTAAACACTGAATATATCAAAGAGAGATTATAATAAACGCAAAATATAAAAAGAATCTGTTATATCTTTTTTAATTAGTAAAATGAACAAATTTTAATCAGTTAGAAATGTTAAGTGAAATATGTCAGTTCCCGAAATACCTACAGATCATACCCATTTCTTAATGGAGTACTATATTTCATCAAATTTATAAGCTACTCTTTATCATTTCAAGAATATTTATGTATTGACATATTTACCTGTTTATCAAATAATAATATCTTAAGCATTTACATTCCTTTGAACACAACACATAATTCTCCTTCCAAATATTAAAACGAAATATAAACATTATCCTGTTTGAAAATGCAGAACTTTTAAATTTTTATTGAAATTCAACCATCATCGCTGAATTACCATATTTAAACAAAAAATAACAACATATGTCTCAGTATTCCTCTCTAAAGATCTACTATTCAAATATTTGTAAACAATATACAGAACTTAATTTTCACTACTCTTATAAACATATACGACTGAGGAACTTTCTATGTTAGATAATTTGCTTCAGAAAAATAATTTTTACAGATGGCGAGTTTTAAATTACTTGTATGAAAAAACTGTAATTTCAAATTCAATATTTTCTATAAACAAGCCCTATGCACTAACAAAAATAAGAATTTGCAAAACTTGAAAATATCTTTACTCTCCCAAGAAAACCTATTTTACATTCTAAGAGACTGCATTTTAAGCACAAATTATCACAAAATAGTTGTGCCTGGTATCTTAAAACAAAATTTATGTAAAAAGTGCCAGAAGCGAGACAAATATTCCATTTCTAGTCAATATATTTAACTCTAAATAAGCGTTAAATTTATGCAAAGTAATTAAGCAAAAATTAATATTTTTAATTAATTAAAATTAAATTAATTAAATTTCAAATTTTAAATTAATAAAATTAATAATTCATATATCCATGTAACAAAAGATACTTTGTTAAAAGATCTTTTGTTACATGGATATATAAATTTCGCAGACGTTTCCGTTAAAACAATTTCATACATCTGGGCAGTGTCTTGAGCGCATATTAAAAGCTTACTTACAATTTAGTACAATTTACAAGTACAATTTAATATTGCATGTTCTGTGACAATAATTGGGCTTTCGAAGATTCAATGTATTCTAAGTACATTTGTTCTCCTTCAAAACTCCGCTGCTTGTATATCTTGATTTAACCCTCTCACACGAAGCGAGGCGGTCCAGGACGGTCTAAAAATTCCCCCTTAACAGCGACGAAGGCCGGTCTGAGGCGGTTGGCTTCTTTTAAGGGAGGTGAGGTTCAATGTATTCTAAGTAGATTTGTTCTGCTTCAAAACTCCACTGACCGTGTATCTTGACTTAACCCTCTCACACCAATCGAGGTGGTCCCGGACGGTCTAAAAATTCCCCCTTAACATCGACGAAGGCCGGTCTGAGGCGGTTGGCTTCTTTTAAGGGAGGTGAGGTTCAATGTATTCTAAGTAGATTTGTTCTGCTTCAAAACTCCACTGACCGTGTATCTTGACTTAACCCTCTCACACCAATCGAGGTGGTCCAGGACGGTCTAAAAATTCCCCCTTAACAGTGACGAAGGCCGGTCTGAGGCGGTTGGCTTCTTTTAAGGGAGGTGAGGTTCAATGTATTCTAAGTAGATTTGTTCTGCTTCAAAACTCCACTGACCGTGTATCTTGACTTAACCCTCTCACACCAAGCGAGGTGGTCCAGGACGGTCTAAAAATTCCCCCTTAACAGTGACGAAGGCCGGTATGAGGCGGTTGGCGTCTTCTGAGGGAGGTGAGGTTCAATGTATTCTAAGTAGATTTGTTCTGCTTCAAAACTCCACTGACCGTGTATCTTGACTTAACCCTCTCACACCAAGCGAGGCGGTCCAACACGGTCTAAAAATTCCCCCTTAACATCAACGAAGGCCGGTCTGAGGCGGTTGGCTTCTTTTGAGGGAAGTGAGGTTCTGAGATCACTTATGAGATAAGTCTCGGTAGAGGAACGAAATATCCTTGCCATCCACAGCCCATTTCTCTGCGTCTTAAGGGAAAGTTATAGCAGGGGGTGGGGTAGTGGAGTAAATTAACACCCAGGTTGGGAGAGTCCAATTCATGTCGCTTCCTCCCAAAAATCCCGAATTTAAAGGATATAGAGAAAAAAGTCTTCTCGGGATTATAGAGTTAAACTAAATCAGTTTTATTTACTCGTTTGTTAAAGCCTTAATGAGCTAAAAGATAATTACTGAAATATTTATCTCGGAAATTCGATAAGATTTGCTTATGGTATTATCTATATTCAGCCATCTTAATTAGTCTGACACTTTTCGCATTTAATAACAGGCTGAAACCAAAAAATTTTGTCACTTGTATAAACTTTCTCCTATCTGCAAAAGACTTCAAGCAGCAGAGAATTCTTGAGTTGTCGCTTTGAATGAGAAATGCGAGTTTAAGAATAGTTGGTAAGGTGTTCTTTGTGAAATAATTTTTGTAAATGCAACATTGAGAGGGAAATATGAGAGTTGAAATGTCTGAACGTGTTAAAGCTTCATATATGGAACTTTTGAAGATGTCCGATTTCAGCAACGGTTCTTAGGCGCTTAAAATCGGACACACATACTTTTATACCAGTTTCAACCATGATTTCTTCGAAATACTGTTTTGCTGAATTTCTCCAACATTGTCGATGATTTTTTATGCATTGATTAATCAATACCAAGATAGGTTTTGTGATTAATATACGTGTAAAATAATGGCTTTCAAGGAAGGAGAATCTAAAACTCTAAATTATTTCCATTTTCATTTCTATTGATCCATTCCTTTCTTAACAGTATTTAACCCATCCTGGGAGGGGGATAACATATAGTACAATTTTGGAAAGTGGCTACGCCGGGTCGTTTATTCCACCCTCTACCTCATATTTCTATCCATTTTTCTCAAGTTATTATAGATAAGATGACAGATAGAATAGAAGAAGAAGAAAATTTATTGGGCATATGTTGAATAGATGAGCATCTCCAACGAATGGATTCCAAGTTTTCGTTGATCCTAAGTTTGCCACCAAATGTATAAAATGCTTGTCAGTTTTCATTGAAAGAGTCGAAAAATCCTCTCACTTTAGCTAACTTATCAGTTTTCTGCGTGTGTCCGTCGTGTCTTTGTCTTCGAATCTGTTGGCACCGGACGTTGATAAACCTAAAGTACCTTCATAACTGAAGATCGAAGGATAATTCAAATTACTGAAATTGCCTCCTCATGAGAGCGAACAACTTTTGTAATAAAAGTTTTTCCGAAACCTGCAATAACTTAAAAGTTAGGAGTTGAAAAATATATTTTCAATCCCTAAATTCAACTGCTTTTTAACTTTAGACTGCGATACCTCATTAGAAAGCTCTCCTCAGTTACTTTCTTTTCTACGCGTTTTCCTCCTCATAGCTCCAATCCTTATGAAATCAGAGGTGGAAAAGACGGAGGAATTGGAATTTTCTTTTACTTCTGCCCTCGGGAAAAAGGGATTAACTTTCGTCATCAGCCTTGCCACAGAATTGTCTAGTTTATGTTTATATATATATATATATATATATATATATATATATAAAAGAATTTTACGACATAAAATCGTGATATCTTTTCAAAATTCATTCTATTTACAATGAGGTGCACAGCAACATGAAAATTGTAATAGTGTACAGTTATATATTTTACATCATTAAAACTCAAATAACATTATCATCATATTCACCTATTGAACCCTCATTTAAAATTAAATATAATAAACAATATAACCTAATATTAATCACACAGTGAAATACAGAAAGCTAATGAGATTCAAAACTATTACTATGAAAAAGCCAATCCAGATATGGAATTCCAACAATCAAATGCCAATCGACCTTAGGAATAGATTATGTCACATTATTTCGAAATTTATAGGCACCAACCTTCTGTGAGGGCCAATTGTTGGAAAAAGACAACAAATATAGGAGTAAATCTCCAAAATATTAAGAAAAGAACGAGAAAATTAACTAAATGATTACTGATTCAAAATCATATCAAAAAATGCCAAAAGCTAAATACGAATTACAGTCCCGCATTTATTGTGAAAATATTTTAACTAAAATATGTTATATATACTATATTAAATCATCATTAATAAATTAAACTATAATTTATTTTTGTTTATTATATTTAATTTTAAATGAGGGTTTATATGATGAAAATGTTATTTGAGTTTTAATGGTTTAAAAAATATAGCTATATATATATATAACTATATGTATATAATAATCTCACTTAATTTCACTTTCAATTCTAATATTATATATTTTAAGATCTTAGTACAATATTAATGTATCCCAAAATCACTTTTCTTAAACTCCAGTTACGTTTTATTTCCCTGGCTGGAGGTATATTAAATCACGCATTTTGGCATATTTATTACTAAAAGAATATTTTAATCGATTCCACGCGCCCACAGAAAATCATGACTCGACGTCTTTTTTGGCGCCAGACTTTTCCCTAGAACACTGACGTAACTTGCTAAAAGTAACTAATATTCCCTTTACTTTTATCACGTCCCTATATGTTAATACCCTATCTGAGAGAACGCAGGGATTTTTCGGGGTTTTTTTGGCTTGTAAACCTCGTATAAGATGGACTTATATCCTCCACTCTCCAATATATTGATAAATAAATGAATAATAGCTTCTAATCGGTCTTTTTATTACTTTAATGACTACATTATACGAAATTATTATATATATATATATATATTCTTTGTATTTAGTGTGCATTTTTGTATTTGTGTATGTTTTTTTTTCCTTTTAATAATTTTCTGTCTTTTATGTTTCTTATATTGTACGTTTCATTTTCAAGTGGTTTTCGTGGCATGCAGAAAGCTGGAGCCTTTTAAAATTGTGATTTTTGATTTTCAGTAAACGCTTTGAGCTGCTGTTCTGCTTTCTCTGCTGGCAGTATATGAACTTATAGAAATGATTTCTAAATGAATATCAGGTTTCCTATTAACGCAACAGGACTTTTGTCAAAGAATTCGATATAAAGTATTTTTACTCAAAATATACAGGCCGTAAAGGTCTATATTACCCTATTCCAGTTTAGGTAATTCAATTGGAAGGGAAATTAACAAACAAAAATATCGAATCTTTCCTATGGGCAGAAATTATTTGAAATTGTACTAATGAATTTTATGAGAAATATATAGGCGGCATTTTATTATCTGAAATATATTTGATTCCAAAATTACCATTGAGCTAAGATTTCATTTACTTTTATTAGGTTGCTAAATAATAGAAACAAACGTAATTACTTAAACAAATTACTAAACAATAATTCATTACCTTCATATAAAGCTATATTTCACAATTGATATTAAACACAAAATGTAATAAATGATTAAAATTGATTAAGTATTAAAATAACTCTTCAAACCTACATACCTGCAATAAACTAAATAAAAGAAAAAGAAAACAATTGTTGAAAATTTACAAAAAATAAGCCCATTTCCATTTAAAGAAATACAAAGCGATAAAATTGAAAGTATTTTTAATAATAACCTTATATTTTAATATTTTATTGATATATAGCAACTAGCGAAAAACTATTCAAAATTTTATCATCTTTTCTAAAATTTTTTCTGTTATTTATGAAGTAAATTGGAAGATTCTTTTTATTATTTTTATTGACTTAATCCTTACTGTAAAAAGTGAACATATAAAGTAGTTAAATTTTTTCATTAATATCCTAGACATTTTTTATGTACTTACTCCAATTTGTGATTAGCTAACACTTCTTAGAAAGATTTAGTATTGAGGAGCTGTTCGCCTGAAAAACCATACGCAATTTATTTATTTTATATTTTATTTATTTATTTTTGGTGATAAGCTGAACAGAAATAAAATTTGTATTAAAAATTATCGAAAGAGTAAAAAAGGTATAATTAAAAAATACTTAAACCTTTATTAAATTTTTTTCAGCGATTATGTCCCAGACAGCAATGTTAGTTTTGCAGCAATCTTGCTCTGCAAGCTAGACAAGGCAAGAGTGCAAGCTTGAAAGAAGTTAACGCAAGCGAGTTAGTCACTATGCGTCAAACTCTTTGAAAACTATAGCAGAAACAGAGTACGAGGACAACCTCAGATTCGAACCCCTGACATCCCTCTTTCTGAACCTGTCGTCTTAACCACTCATCCAATTAGACTCTGCGAAGCGACGATAGATTGGGCTAATAGATCGTGCTTCTATACGATTTATTTTAAAGTGTTTTCTTGATTTCATTATTTTTTTTTAAAATTTTGAGTTGAGAATATGATTTGAAGAGAGAGCGATTTTCGCGAATAACTACGTTTTGCTGGTAGAATAAATTCTGAAATTAGGGTTCAAAAGTAATTACTTTTAAAATGGGACAAAATGTAAGTTATTACTATTCAACAAACATTGACTGTCTTTTAGATTTAATTTTGTTAACGAACGTTAAAGTTTCAACATTAAGAAAAAGACGATATATTCTTTAAAGTGCGAGTTCTATATTTAGTAGAAATTTTCAAAATTTGTTCATCAAAAAGTTAGTTTTTAAAAAAAATTAACATTGATTTATTGCATTAATGAAAAGGAGGACAGAAAAGAAGCAGAGACAAAGATTATCTGTAAGTGTGCTGTATCATCTTTGCAGCAAACTTGTTTTGTAATCGTGGTGTGAAGTTGTCAGAACAACTTCACAGCAAACTTGTTTTACAAATGAGATGGTCGATTATTCTTTGTTACTTTGCAGGAAATTTGCTGCAAAGTTGTCAGAACAACTTCACAGCAAACTTGTTTTACAAATGAGATGGTCGATTATTCTTTGTTACTTTGCAGGAAATTTGCTGCAAAGTTGTCATGACAAGCTAACATCAAGTAAAATCAAACTTGCTGCAAGTGTACATGCTATATGGGATATAACTTGCTCTCTAACTTTATTAAAATTCTGTGCAATCTCAGTCTTTCTGTTTATATGAAAAAGTACTTTGCTTGAACTAATTTTTTTTCGTTATGCTTTATTTTCTGCCGTGGGAAATTATTTTATAGGAACATCTTTTTACCCCCTTGGGGACGAGCGCCGCATATGTGAGTTTGCACTATATTCCCCATAGGGCCGAGCGCCACATCCGTGCGTCACGGCGAAATTGATTCTGTGGGCCGAGTGCCGCTTATATACGGTGGGCTTTTGGAACAAAATGTTTTCTATCAGATGGCGTTACTATTCCATGTTTCTTTCAGAAGATTGGTCCCGTACATAAATATCTCTTTCTCCGAGGGCAAATTGTAGTCGATCACGTGTTTGTGAATCATTGGATTAGAATTATAGGATTTTTGGGAGTGTAAACTTAAACACGAGTTAGCAAGTGTAAAGAGAAGCACATGTTAAAGAGCTCTTTAACTCATTTTGGATTCCTTGTTTATAATTTCACTTCTCGCTTGGGTTGGGATTTTATGGGAGATATTCTGTCAAGGGTTTTTATGCCTCTCAGCTTTATTTCTGCGGTTATTGGTAGAAGAACGCGTTATCTTTCCAAGGTGGGAATATGTAAATTTTTAAATAGCCCTTCTATGGATTTTTACGATTATAATGACACAACAATGAATTATTAGAGTTCTTCAGATGGTTCTCAAGATTCAGTTTTTCAATTAGAAAAGGATAGTGCTAATATATATATCGGTTCCAATTCCGTCATAGCAATGGAGTACTCTAATGGAAGATTTTTCATAAGGCTTTGAAGTGTTAATTATTAAAATTTTCTTGAAATATTTTATAATAATAAATGTAAATATTTATTTTTTCCTATGTTTTCCGATTTTGCATCAATAATCTAATGTTAATTTAGGTACTTTCAATTATAGTGAAATACACTATATTTTTATTTTTTATTATTAAAAATCAAGTATTTTAATTAAACTTTTTTTATTATGAATAAAATATGAGATCTTTTACCACATATTTAAAAATGGTTGCATTTCTATGTAAAGGGCACTTTTTATGCATTATTATATAACGAGCTTTTCTTACGAAATTTAATGCGCATTAGGCATAGCGGGAGAAAATGCTTCGGCCGGTGGGCACCGTCGGAGCTTGCCTTCTTCCCTCCTATAGGAGAGCTTCCTTCAGCGGACGTCCATCCCGAAGGGTTTATACAGAGCTTGTCTTTTTTCAATTCATAATAGCAATACTTTTTCAGGAGAGAAACAAAATCAAAATAGCGAAAATGGTTAAAATTGTTACGATTTTCCCTTAAATCATGAAATATGATTCGAAGATTTTTTTAAGATTGTTTCTTCTCACATTCATATAAAAAGCAAATTTTATATTTTAAAAATGGAAATATTTCCTTGCTTTTTTATAAGGAACCTTGTTTTGTGAATGTTTAGTTATCGCCTGAATAAAAATAATGCTAAATCAGCAGAGGAGAAAGAGAAAGCTGATTAAAATTACAGTGGTACCTCCCTTAACGGACACTCCCGAATAGCGGACATCTCTAATTAACGGACATTTTTACGAGTCCCAGTCCTTCTATATAGGACAATCCATGTTATTCCCTCTGGATAGCGGACAGGTATTTTTGAAAAACTTTCAATTATTTTGGCAAATATTTCAAAATTATTCTAACAAGCAAAATAAAAATATATGTTTTATATATCAAACAGAAGTGAAAAAACTTTTTTTATAAAAAGTTTGTCCTCCCCAATAGCGGACACCTCCTAAAAACGGACAAAACTTTTGGTCCCGTGGCTGTCCGCTTTTCGGAGGTACCACTGTATTTAAAAGCTGATTAAAATTAATTAAATACATTCATTATTATAAAGTAAGGATTAAGACAGCTTATTCGAAGTCTGTGTAATAGAAAACGAGTAGATAAAAAAAGGGTACATATTTCACAACACAATAAAATGAAGGAATTATATCATGTATAAAAGATAACAGTATATCGTTCGTATGAGGATTAAAAGTCTTGCCATGCGCTACAAGATAGTCAATTCAATTAAGCATCTGGACTGTACATTCTTAGTAGTAACACCATCTGATCTTGGGTATGACATCCTACTTTTGAATAAATTCAATCTTTAGCTCCGAAATAGACCAATAATGGGGATTAGACAGATGTTGTGACGATCCATTTCCAGAGCATGTCTCGTGTATGGTGAATTGGATTCCAGCATGGAGATAAAACCGGTCACTCTAATCTTGTGATATTCTCTTCTTCAAAGCATTCGCCCAGTGTGGTTTCACGATGAAGATGGGATTTGTAATCCACAAAAATATTGTCTGCATCCATTGCTCTACAGGATAGACGAATGCATTGTTCTATAAACATATCCCAATTAATATGATCTGTCGCAGTTCCGAGTTGGGCAAGGAAAATTGTTTGAAAAGCGAAGGCAATGTCACCCAAACACAGATCAGATCAACCGTAAGGGAATGGTTCAGTAACATTTCCTTGGTTGTAACAGATCCTTGGTGCTTACCATATGAAGACACGACTTAACAGATTACAGAGAAAACATGGAATCGACAGTTAATAACGAGCTGTGCCATTGTACTAGCGTCATGTTAGAATCATGTAACCTGTACTCAATGAGTTGACGTGAGTGAGATAAGAGTGACAGCCTGAGGGCGTATGAGCTGTATTTTTCCACCGTGTGTACACGATATGCTTTGAAACTCATGCCTGTTGACGGCTGTCGGGGGAGGTCATTATCTGTGCTATGCCTTTTTCTTAAGACAGTTACTCCCCAATACTGATCATCTTATGACTTTGCACATCGAAGACGACCAGCACTTAAACGTCTACTAATGCTTCCATCCTCTTGGTACCGCTGTGACAGTCTAAATACTATGACACATTGTACGGTGCATACAGATCAATCTCCGTACATCCATATCCCAGCAAACAGTAAGACTGTCATGTAAAAAATTGTTTATATGTTCTCTGAGTCATAGCTTTTCACCTATGACGGCCAGAAGGTTACACGCCAGTTGCGCACAACATTGCGTCCCGACAACAATTTCTTCTATACACTCCACCATCTGCTCTTATGATGTAGTTTCAGCGCCCTTTGGTGGCTTATTTCAGATTGAAACATAAGCACGTTAATCCTTAAGGGATTTGTGTATTCTATTCCATCAGAAATGCATTACTTTTTTTAGTAGTTCTCAAATATCCTTATGTTATTACTAAGTGTAAATCCAGTTGAAATTCACTACCTGAAACCGAAGAGAATTCAATAAATTACTCCAAGCGTATGAAAAAAAATAAGCCAGCATATGAGAGTGTTTTCACTGTTTAATAAGACACTTTGATTCCGAACAGATTTCGTTTATTTTTTTTACCACACACAAGTACCAATTCTTGTACACCAGGAAGTTATTTTAACAATAAAAGCATGAATAACAAAAAAAATTAACTCTTAAGAAAGAATTAACACTAAAAATGAATGAAATCTTATTTTTAGGAAATTGAAAATGTTGAAATTTGCCTAACATTTCCACCACCCTGTCATAGGTTCCTTTTCTGAAGTAATAGGCAGGTGTAAATGTTCTCTATCATAGTCTTTGTAAGTTTATTTTTGTTTAAATTCAGTGTACCTTTACAAAATCATTTTGAATAAAAGTATACATTTCTTTGCCAAACTTACAAATTATTGAGCAGAAATTTGGTTTTTCATCTCTCTTGGTCTATACCTAGACTATTCGGTAACTAGTATACCATGACAAGAGAACTTTACTTTAACAGCTTCTCTATGATAAAATAAGGTCAAAATCTTAAAGCCACTCCATTTTTCTTGAAGAATCCATGAACTCAAAAGAATATCAAGCCTCAAAACTGGACTTTTTTTCACCTCAGTTGGGTTGGAAATAGAAATTAAGCTTGAAATATTTCAAATAAAAAATGCAGCAATTCTTCTAAATAATAATGGTTCGATTAATTAATCTATTGTCTCTTGAATCGAGTCTTTAAAATGATACTTTTTGCCGGCAATTAATTTCATTTAACTCAATGATTGTTAAAATTCGATGCTTGTGATATAGGGAAGATAATACGATAACATTCTATATATAAAAGTCTGCAGTTTGCCATTAATATAAATCCTCCCAAATATAGTGTAGTCTGAACATAGGGCAAACCTAAATATTTGTTTACGTTGAATAGCATTCAACTTCTCTGCAGCTAGATGTATGCCAAAAAAGTATTGATCTAATTTTATTACATCTTTAATCCATCGAAATGAATGTCTTTTAGAAAATTAACAGAATATTTTTCATTAATTGGCTAAATAGCATCGATTTAATTGAAATATAAAACTGTGTGAAAACCTGAATTGCAGCAACATTTTAAATTTTGCAGATGATCTTTGCTATCACATATTTTAATACAGTTTCAAGAAGAGGACAAAACACAAGAACACGAAATAAATAATATCAGTTTCTTTTGTTCGTTTGTCTTTCTTCTTGGCATATTGTCACTTCTGGAGTCTTTTGTAGTATTTCTGATGCCAGCGACGTCCCTATCTTTTGCTGTAAAGTCACGAAAAGAATTTTTTATTCAGTTTTGTGGAATAATGTTTTGCATGATATAGAATATTAAAAGATAATTCTTTATAAAACATATATCGTATTTCAATAGACATAGTAGGTATTATAATAGGTAGGTATAATGAATAAAATGAATCATGAATCATAAAAATGAATCAGATGTAGATAAGACTCACTAATGAAGAAGGGGCATTAAATAAAGTCTAAGATGACTGCCACGGAATATTTAGTTTTCAATGGAAAACAGCTCGAAGAACACAATGGGATGACCGAAGTATAGCAAATTTTCGATATTATTTGATAACGGAGCTTATAAACGTAAAGCGAACATAATAAATATCGATATAAGTGAATTGTTAGCAAACCAAATGTGAAGGTTGCCACTTTGAATAGGTTCGGTGATCAACAGGCGAACTTGGTTATCATTATGGTCTATAGCACTAAGGCCAGAATTTGCCTTAAGTTTTTCTAGTTACTGCAACAAAGAGAGTAGCTACTGCATCTCATTAGGAAAGGTAACTTAGAAGGTACAAACCACCGTTGACAGGTATGCATGTGTTTACTGGCTCGTGCAGGTGTGAGGAACATCGCACAACACTGAAGAAGCTAACTCATGATAACAATTATAACTTTAATAAACTTAACAAGATAAAAGTAAGGTAAATGATAATTAATTGAATATGTCGACAACTGGAACATAAAGCAAAATCAAGAGCGAGATGACAGATGACAGATGATGCTTGTGCCTTTAAAGCACTAAGCTCTCCACTACGCAAGGTAGACAGCGCACGCAGGACGAAGCTGTTGCCAGAAATTTCTTAATCTTCCCAACAGCAAATTCATTGTCATGAAAAGAATATAAATTTAAAAGTTTTAATAGCAAATTCCTGCTCATTGCTTTAACTGTTTGCAGACTAATGCTCCCAATTGGGTACATCGAATTTAAAAACAAAATATCATTTATATTGTTTGGAAAAAATTGCTAATTATAATTGAAAGCAAGTTTAATTTTTTGATGCACAAATTGTTTTTTCAGAAATAAAATGGGCAATGTACAGAAATTCTTTAAGTTTGTTTTCTTTACGTTTTAATGTGTGTGTAGCAAAAAAAAATTCCTAAAAAAATTAAAATCGATCCAAAATGTCTAAAAATCTGCACACATAGTTAAAAATATCCATGTTGCTTATAACACATAAAATATAATTATATATATAAGAAAGGCATTTGCTATCATTCATTAAAATTCCATGTTCCCAAATGGGAACATTGGCCAGTCTTGACTATTCTGTTAAAGAAGGAATTTCTCTTTTGTGAGTTTCAATTGAAAGGAAAATGGAAAGGACAATTCTCTTATAATTCAGGAAAGGAAATCTCAGTCTGTTGTTAAAAGGTTAATGCTTTAATTTTGGCGGGAAAAAATCATTTTAATCTGGAATCTGGGGTGGGTTAATTTTAGATGTGACGGATAAGTATTTATTTATAGCCAGGATGATAATTCTTTTGCGATAGTTTATTCTAATTAATATTTTCATCTCAAAATCCAGCTAATTAAAAGATATTTTCGTGCACAGAAGAAAAAGATACGTATAGGAGAACGAAATTGGATTCATAAATATAATTCTGGACTAGGTGGGGTTTATCCAATTGTATAAAATGCGAGAAACTACCGTCCCAGGTTCGTAAAAAGAAATGGTGGTTTATTTTATTTAAAAATGTAATGAATATAGGTGTTGTTTCTGGATGGCTATTGTATACAGCAACTCACGGGAAACATAACCAACTTACTCATCTGGAGTCTCGTCTAGAATTCACAATTATCCTGTTACGAACAGAGACAAAAAAGGTATGGACCTCAAACACGACCAAAAGTTACCGGCTATATATAGCAGCTGAAGAAAGATAGTCATTCCCTTATTGTAACAACTCGAGTAAATAGGCATAATTTGGAAAAAATAAAAGATTACAATACAATAAGGGCAGAAAAAGGGTATTCCATTTGAACTGCTTCACAGAGTGCTATAGGATCCCGTTATAAAGTTTCCTTTTTCTACACTTTTTTGCGCAGAATATGCTTCGATTTATTTAAATTCTTAATTTTTCAATTGAATTTAAATCTTGCTTCGTTACAAAAATTTATTTTACAATGAATTCAGTCTTATTATCTCTGTTTTCCATTTCAATGTCTAGTGTAAAGAGCTTAATCAGAAGTTGCCAGTGTTCCTAATTGGGAACATTATAAAAACATATATAAGAATTTTTTATTCATATTTTAATGATTGATATCTTTAAAGTAAAGCATCAGAAGGTGAAATATTCAAAAAATTAATTAAAAATTAACCTGGATCTGAATCCGGTCTGTAAATTGTTAATAAAAAAAGTCAATAATACTTCAATGCTACAGCAAACATTTGCAATTAAACGTTTCACATTTGTTTTTCTTCTTTAAATATTATAAATGGGGAATAACTAAATTCCAAAATGAAATGATAATGCATTCGCCCATTACATATTTGCAACATTTCTTCCTTTTCCATTTCCTATTATTAACATTGACATATTAATTATTATAACCGGGTTTGAGAGACGAGAAGGTTGCAGCAAAAAGAAAATGTTGCACATTCAATTTTCAATCTCAGATAATCTCTCGTGCAACGACATGGAATTCATTTCGCAGCAGCAGGTAGCTTCAACAATTTGAAATCTGTAATTATGCGTATCCGCTGCATGATTGAAACTAATTTGTAAGAGCTTCCTGTTACTGCACGTGCTTCCTATTTCTGGGCTAATCTCCCGTTCCGCGAAGTAAGATTTTAAACAGAATCAGATTCTTATTATCTGATTATGTGGAATGTATTGGAAATGATGTTATCCTCATACGGAGGCACCAGTTATTGTATTAATAATGAAACAAGACGCCATCTTTAAATGAGTTTTTTTTACTGATTTAGATGTGGTCCGATTCTTCTGTGAGGAAAGTTCTGAGTTGTATACGGGGGTATTTACGAAAGTTTTAATTTAATACAGTAACGGCATATAGCAGTAATAATTACGTATTCCTTAGAAATAATTATGTAATTCTACAAATCAGGCTTACGTAGCCAACTGATTTAAGTAGCGTGATAAAATGGATTGAATTTCTTTATATATAATTATATATTCGAAGTTAAATTAAAGATAGTGGAATATTGTCTTTTATATGAAAGCATTTAATTACACGGAATTTCTGTGCAATTTATTGTTTTACGTTTATAATAGTTAATGTAAATATGTCTCTTAGATTACAAAAAAATGTAACTACATTATTTTTCGGCTTTACCAGTAGGGGAGAGTGGGGCACCTTGAACAGGTTTTAGATATTATTGCATGTGCATTCAAAGCTAATGTAAAATATGAAAAATTTTATGTTCTAAAAAACACTTTATCATATCAGTAAATGAAAGCCAGAAATACAATTAATTACTGCATCAAGAAAATAGAGAAAACTAACTTTTAAAATATTATATGAAATGGATCAATGTGCCCCTTTGGGCGGGGTAGCTTGAACCTCCAGGAGGGGCAGGTTAAACCCATGTTAAATATCAATACAAACTAACAAAATTGATAAATGCCTTTCCACTGACCACTTAGGATTGACATTGAACACTTTCGCTGGACACTTAGGAACACATATACTGACAATTATAATGATTAATGTCAACACTGAAATGCAACATTGATCGAACCCTCTTAGTGGAAGCAGTTGTCGTTGGTTTCCGAAGGCACATCACAATGTTATTTCTGCTTATGTAACTTTTATCTTCTACGTGTGGTTTAAAAGATTTTCCAGTCAGTTTATATTGTCTGTAAAAATCAACTTCGTCATCTTCTCTTGTCATATTAATAATTTTTCCAACATAATAATGGGTTTTCTGTTTAGAATCCAAAGTTTATTTATTCTTGAATAATTAATATAAAAGCCCCTTGTATCAATAAAAGCAAAGTTAATGACGAAAAAATAGTTTATTATTTTTTATTCTAATTGAAACACTAGCCTACTCTTACGCATTTAATAATGAAAAAATAATAACATTTTTAAACTTTGTGTAAACATCATATTTATTTGAGCATTTTTTTTTAATTTTTGGTTTGTTATTTAAATTAAAAATTTAAATTTATCTAAATTAAACTGACATAAAATTTAATTTTTTTTATATTTCAATTCATTATTAATGTTTTTATTTCATATTTAAATCAAATAGGCTGTATATTTATGTCTGTCTTGAAATGTAAAATTCATAAATCAAATAAATAAATAAATATTATTATCTTCCATACATTAAACAAAACATAACTTTACTAATGGGGCAGGTTGAACATAGGTTCTAACTGCCCCGTTTTTCGTGGTTCAATGTGCCCCATTCGCCGCCATTTTAAAATATTTACTTTCACACAGTTATGGTGCAACACTTACATTTAAAACTATGATACAAATCATCATCTGGGACATTACAATCTGTTCAGTAAAAGAAACTAATTAAAAGCACATTCATCAAAGTGAAAATAAACTGTTATTTTACCTGTAAAATTTTACTCTCATATGTTGATTTTAAACACAACCTTCTACAATGGTAGCAAGCAAAGGAAATAAACAATGCTTTGCATGAATCATCTATTTAGTTCTAGTTGATAGTACTGTGGTAATATCTAGTGTGAGAAAATAAAAATAAAAGAATAAATGCCGATTGTTCAAGGTGCCCCACTCTCCCCTATTTTCAAATAATTTAAATTTTCTCCACCAAAGTTTCTTTCCTTTCCTGCGGCATTTTTTTCAACTTTTAAATTTTCAACGGTAATTTTTACAGTTTTATTAAATATCTTAATTTATCTTATTTATTTTTCTAGTAATCAACTTAAATATTAATTGCTTTAACTTTTTATGACATTTCCTTTAATGTCTCAAGGTTTATTAAATTATAAATTACTTTATTTAACGGAACTTTTGGTCGCCATTTTGAACGGCGTATGAATTTTTGTGTGAAATGGTTTAAGCGTCGCCTGACTGGGAGAGATTCCTTTGTGTGATTTTTGAATTTGACTTGTCTGTTCTTGCAAGAAGAAATGAGTGCAGTTGCAGGACCCGAGAGCCGTTAGGCCTCTCGGTGCTGGCCACTGCAGTTATTTCCGTTGATCCTAAAAACATGAATCCAGTCTGAACTGAAGCCGAACTTATTTACGTTTGTGATTGCGGTTTTGTAATCCGTATGTGTTTCTTTCAAAATCAGTTTTGCGAAACAACTGTGATGAGAAGGATGAAGCTGTGTTGTCCGGCGTATGCTCCAGAACAATCTGAGATATAATGTACCATTCATAAAGAATAGCAGTGACTGCTTCCTAAAATGGAATTTTCTGTTATATGATGGCGTAAGGGTGCAAGAAGCCTATATCTCAACACTGTTCCTGATTAAGTTTCATGAATCACCTGTGGATAATTACAAATTTTGCTGTTTGTGTGTTTTTTCATCTTGATAATTTCTGTTGTTCAAGAATGAGAGGTTTCGCTTTGAAAGTTTCTGCTGCAAATTAAATGTGCAAGAAAGAGTTTCCAAGTCAACTGCAAATCTAGGAAAACTTGCTTTTCCATGCTAAAATTGACTGCAAGTGAATATTCAAAACCTTGAAATGCGTTGCTTCCACTGATTCAAGATCCCTTTTTGTGACACCAAATAATATGCGTGAAAATCGAAAATAATGAAAGGTACTTTTTAGTGCATACTGGGCTACTTCAGTGGTGAGACTATAGTTTAACTCTTAAACAGTGTAATGTATTTCATGGGAAGTAATTTAGAAGTGGCGTTTGTTTTGCATTTACGGATTTGGTCAAGTGTAAGCTATATATATATATATATATAACAACAGAGTTTTTTTACTTGTTGACATATAAATGCATAAACTTGATTTTTTGTTCATGGTATCTTTAGTATTTTCAATTTTTTAGATTTTATTTAAAATTGATGTATTGTTTAAAAAATGATTTTTCAGTGTAGGATTTAATTCTTGATATGTTTTGTTTACTTTATTTCTGTATGATTATATACAAGTTATATTTGGATTTATATATAGAGAGAGGGGATGGCGGCAATTTTTAACGGATTTCGTTTGTCGTTAGCAGAAAAAAGCAAAAATTAATATCATGAGCGAGCTTCGCTTCCTGACGAGCGGCTCGCTATGATATTTTTCAATTTTATTTTGGTTTTTGTCTATTTATGCCATTGTGTCTTGACTGTTTTTGAGTTTTGTCTTGTGTTTCTAAGTTTGTTTTGATATATATATATATATATATATATACAAACTGTTTTATTGTTGTTTGATTTCAAAATGTTTTGGGGTTGTGTGCATCAGAATAATCTGTTAATTCAATTTTCTTATTTCAAAGTTGGCAGTATATTGTTCAAATAATTGTTAACAAAAAATATTATAATTAAAAATTTTGATTTTCTTTATCTATCATTATATTTGAATGCAATGTACTACTTTTGTTTTCAGCTACTTCCACTAGTGGCCAAATATTTTTTAGGTGTCTGAAAAGGTAGGCGCTCGATAAGTGTAAAGTGAAAATTGTATTATTATTTTTATTCATGTTTCAGCACCCAGCGTTCATTTCATAATTGAATAATATAAATCTAATTCTAACATTTTTAACAATGTCGTAATAAGATCAAATGATTTCTTTATTCTGTCCTTCACAATATTTAGGCAAGTGGAAAGCTATACTGATTTATTCTTTATTTTCAGTATTTAATACTGGAAATTAAGTTGGCAAACACCTAAATGGGAAGCTAAAAGAACATTAAACACTTGTCCCAAATCATTAAAAGCAGAATATTGAGAGTGAAACGTTGAGATCTAAACATTAAATAACTTCTCTAGTCTTACATTAGGTAATTTATTTAGTGACATCACCTTAGCAATGATCTTACAGTTTAGTTACATTAAATGAGACAGTCAAATGACCTGTATTGTCATTCAAACAGCAGTCTAAAGTTTAATAATTAGCTAAATATTTAATAATTTCTTCATTATTATTGTACATGAACATCTTAATTCATCACATTAATTAATTCAAATTAATTAGTTGCTTAATTAAACTGTACAAATAAATAATCGAACAAAGCAAAGAACCATCTCGCATGACAGGCGTCAGCCAGCTATACCGGAATCTTCTAAAAACGCTCTGCTCAACGAATGAATCAGCAACCAACTGACCTCGTCTTTCGTACTGACCCCTGAAGACCCGGTGGGGTTACAGGTTCCCGAATGATCTCCAAGGTGTTACCAAATTTCTCCTTAATCGCCCCGCCTGGCGGTTTCATTAAGAGCGGCGTTTTAAAAGAAGCGTATACTTTATAATGTTTTACATTTGAATCAAAGATCTCGGTTTTCTCTCAGAATTGCTCTATGGAACTCACGGAAGTCAGTTTGATGGTCCAGATAGATTGCTACCCAAACTATGATTCAAGAGGCATAATTATGTCTTTTAATAAAATGGAAAAATTTGATCATAACACCACCTCAATCCCTCTCTAAACCAAATCTCGACTAGCTTATGAAAAGTTTTGACTTCGTTTGCTGCCTGGTCCAGGTGGCACATTCTGATGCCCAATGTGAATCGGATACTTACTCTTCAGTCTTATAAGAGAAATCCACACAACAAACATTCGTGTATATGGATTGAGATTAAGAAGACATCTACAGAAATATTGTAGTTGTGGATTCCTCTTGAATGTTGCGGGAAAAGATGATTTGCAAATTAGTTTTCGTTGTTCCAATCTAAACAGCCAGTGTCTTTGCCATTTGAAATTGAACCACATAAGAAATTAACATATATTTGGGCTTCTGTATCTAATATTGGATCACTGGAAAATCTAATAGTGAAATATATGTTAATACTCATTCTATACAATGGGTAATTTTATAGTTCTTTGATTTAGCTGGATATATCGGTAAATAGGTAACAGCAGATCCATTCAGGCTTGATGATAAATTCACAGCTTCTAGGTCATGAGATCGCGATTGTTTTATGGTTCGATCCCAGTTGCGATTCATGGTGTAGATAGGTCTAATTCTATTTGTATCTAATCTAAGGTATGTCATATGTATGGGAAATGGAGTTAGGATTTTATGTGCAATAGTTAAAAAAATGCAAGATGCAGATTCCTATCCACTGTAATATAATAGAAGCCATTGTTTCAAAAGTTCTGCTTCTCACCAATACAGTGACATCTTGCAGTGGCCCGGAATTGTCAGCAATGATGGAGGTGGTCTCTATCCATGGGTTTTTTATATTACAAAAGTTGTCGTATATACCCAAACCATGTTCTCGAGATGTGTCCTTTAAGAATCAGAAATATTTAAGAAATCGTCAATCATCCTTAGCTTTCACCCAATAGCCATGCAATTAAATTTACATCATTTTATTTAATTTGTTTCTTGTTGGCAAAGATGGAATTTTGTTATAAAAGTTTCACTCCATTCATGATGTGCTAGAGTTTTCTAAGTTTTTACGTTCTCGCAGAAAATATATTTAATTTTTTCATACGAGTAGCACCCCCTGGTAGTAAATTTGAGATAAAATCATAATAACGGATTAGAAATTAAGGCTTGAACATTAGAAATTAATTAAAATGAAAAAAATTCTTTTTACGACACTAGCAAAAGTGTGTTTTTAAAAATTCTTTTTAAACAAGTTATTCATAACTTGTTGTATACCAATATAGGATGATAAGATATTCGTAATGCAGCTAATATTCATTATCTTCAGATTCTTTCATGTATTTCATATCTTAAAATATGTTGTTAGGTTGCTTTTGACATTCAGCAGTATCCCACAAAGAACTTTATGATTCTTAAAAGGCTGGAAGAGTACAATCTGGGGAGTGTATATTTCAGTTTTGTCTCTAGCTGACGCTGGCGATAACGATTTTGACACCGCATGGCAAATGCTGCAGACCACCTATAAAACGGTGGAGTATATAATATAGCCAAGAAAACACTTTGTGGAAGGATATCTACTTTGCAAACCATTAAAAATGTTATGTAGAATACTTTTCAAATAATAATGACAAAACTTCGGTAAAAATTTAAATGTGAGTACTTTTGAACGATTTGCAATTATTCCAAGGACATTTGGCTTCATAACTAATGGGCATAAACAGTTTTAACCATACAATATATTTTGAATCCTGTAGTAAAAGTCTAAAAGTAAGAGAAAGGAGGGGAGACAATCAGGATTTTTTAACTTTATTTATAAGAGTCAATCAATATCAACTATTGTGAACGCAAAATAAGGATTTGATTAAATTATATGCTAATGTTTCAGAGATTAATCTGGAAACATCCATAATTCGATAACAATTAAGACATTTCCATAAGAAGTTTTGTTAAAGATTGAGTTTTGATCAAATCCTGCATGACTTTAAAATTCGCATATACAGAAGCTCTTCAAATTTTGAACTTTAAAACTCCTTAAAGATTTGTGTATTTTTCTATCTGGATATATACAGTAAGTAATTTTTTTAATTAAATCACATAATGCCAATTTCTATAAACATGTCTTTACACAATAATTTTGAAAATATATTCCAAAGTCCTTATTGAAATAAATTCGTTAAGGCGATTTTTATTTTTTATCCGACTAGTTATTACCGCAAAAATATTGTACCGAAAAAAGGAATGTGTTCAATTAAAGCATGATTTTTTTAAAACTTTCTTTATCTCCGAGAAAAGATTTGAACACTCTCTGCATTTTACACAAAGGGGAAAAACTGAATAATCAATAGTCGTGTTCACTGACTTCCTAAGCCGATTAAAGTTTTAGGTATTAAAAACCATGCCGCACTTATAATACAGCATTTTTCAGAAAGACGTTTTTTTTCAGCATGTCGCCTTTAATACAGCCTTGCTTTTATATTCTATTTTTTGTGGTGTTCGTAAGAGATGGTTGGCCCTTTTTAATTACTTTTCATTTACGTTTACTAAATATCTTCGGAACTCGCTACGCCTGAAACAGTTGAGATGATTTAAGAATCCATAATTAGGCTAATATTTATGAGAAAAAGACTCCTGATGAACCGTGGGGATGTTCGCTTTCGTTAAACATTTAATGCAAACAAAAGGTAATCCGACCCTTATAATATTTTGTGTATCGTTTTGTTAGTTTAGGAAAGATTTGTTACCTTTTACATTTTTCTTTCGATATTTTTTCTGAAATCATAGGGTATTTCTTCCCTTTATTTTTTATATCAACTCCAACTTTTTTCTCTTTCTCCTTTCGATACTCTGTAAAATATCAATATAAAAATTCCGCTTTGTAATTCTTTAGAAAGCGATAAAAACTTGCATAATGTATTTTAACTGCTATTTTTATACATCTTATAACACAATTTTTTAAAAAAGAATTATTCGCAAAGGTCATTCATAGATCAAATTACTAGCAATTTCAAAATGATTTGATTGTAAAAAATTGCTTATATTAAAATTTTTAAAGAGCCTCTATTTTTGTCAATCAAACCTCTAAAATTTAAATATTTATATATATATAATTTACATACAAATACATATTCTTTACCTCTCATAAATATGAGTTAAATTTAATTGTTTTCCATAGTTTAAGGAGGATTAAATTTAAATATATTTTTAATTTCGTAATTAGATACTTAATTGAGTTAGTAAAAAATAATCTTTAGAGTTTATTGTGAAAATTTCGGCACTTGCATTCTGATGCTTTCAGGTACTTCGTTCAAAGGGTTTGCAATTATCACAACAGTCATTTTAAATTATTTTCTCCAACCATGCACTTTATGTTTGGGATACAGGAAAAAAAATCAAATGATTTGTTTAGTAGCGGATTTCCATACAATAATAATTTTCTCTCATTAGTTTGAAACAATCAAAGCCTTAGCAGTTATTTTTCTATTTCTAAGTAGGAAACAATATACCTATTCTCTAGTTCGATGCGATACTTAACCTATCTCACAAATCAAAATAAACATGTCATCATATATTGCCATTTTTCTTGCTTATATTTTATAAAAATTTAATTCTTAGGGATTACCTTCAATAGGAAGTTTGTTTGTGGTATTGAAATTCTTTCCACTAGATGTCCTCTTTGTATAAAATCATGAATAGGAAATCAAAAGTGCTCGCCACATTTTGTATGTAAATTCTTTATTAACAGTTTTTCGGATTCGCATTGAGTTTAAGGATAAAGGAAGATAATTAGAATATACAGGGTGTCCAACAAAGGACTCC
>BGPR01017699.1:15191-25391 GCA_013235015.1 Araneus ventricosus | reverse complement strand
AGATGTTAAAATACGTTCTATACGTTTTATTCTCTTTAATATGTCGTTGCGTAAGAAGCAACCCACATATCTCAAGTTATGGATACACAGGAATATGAACATGCGGTCTCATGATCAGACGTTAAAATACGTTTTATACGTTTTATCCCCTTTAATATGTCGTCGCGTAACAAGCAACACCACATATCTCAAGTTATGGATACATAGGAATAGGAACATGCGGCCTCATGATCAGATGTTAGAATTTCAGAAATATTCATTATTGGCTGAAAAAAAATCAGTTTTTTCTTCCTATTTGAAATTTCTAATAATGGAGATAGGTGAAGTTGCTTGTTAAACGATAATGTATTAAATTTAAAATTTTTGCATACAATTTAGAGATATTGCAAATTCTTATCTAGTTTGAAATAGAGAATTATTGAAAATTGTTCCTTAAAATTATGCATTTTTTATGCGGTAAATAAGATGATAGCTTCTTAAATAGTCATTTTGTTTTCCGCAGTACATAAGGTAAATTCTATAACAAGAAACTGAAAGAAAGTCTCTTTTAAAACATCTTAAAACATTTTTATTTAACTTGTTCCAGATTTGTATGGATGGATTTTGGCAATCGATTTTTGAGTCACTTGATGATCTGCTAGAGTTTGGACTTTGCGCAGTTATGTGTTCCTGGAAACAATTCACTATTTAACCATTTCTAGGACTTTATTAGCAGTTTAATAGACTGACTTAATTACGTTTTGATTCCATACATATTATTTCAAGATTCATAATATTTATAACAACGAATTTGACACTCAACTATAATAAAAAAAATTGTATGTTAACTATTACTAAACTATAATATGAATCGTCGCTTAAAAAATAACACCACCTATCTGAAGTTTTAGAAATTTCAGATAGGAAACGAAAACTGAATTTCTCGCAGACAATAAAGAATATTTCTGAATTTTTTTTCACATCTAGCAGAACTATCCTATCTCATGTTCATATCGGATATCAAGTTAAAAAATGTTCGTTATTGGATGCGAAAAATTCAGTTTTCTCTTCCTCTTTGATATTTCAAAAACTTGAGACGACTGGTATTGCATGTTAAGCGACGAAATATTAAACTATAGTAATAGAATTTCACACTTTAAGACTAAAAGAAAAAAATAAAGAAAATACAAAATTTAATATACAAATAAAAGTGCGTTTTCTGAAACTGTTTTTATTAACATTATTCAACATTAATTCTAAAATATTATTTGTATCATTTCCTCCATTTCTTCTTTTAAATTCTGCTGATTTTTATTACATCGCCATTCTTTCAGTACAATGTTTTTGTATATTATTTAAAATTAAATTAAGAAATCTCTGTTTATATGGGTTCTGAATTTACTTCAGTTTTGCTAGATTTATCTTTTAACTACTGTCTGAAATATACCGTTTCGCGTTTGGCAAGGACATATTGAAGGATTATATTATTATTCATTTAGGCGATTTGATTATTAACTCTATCTATACGGGGCCGTCCCATACTTCCCTTCAAGCAAAATACGGTAGCCGTCCGAAACGTCCGAATGTCACTCTGAAATTTCCACCTCCTTTTGTTAAGTGTGATTGATTTCACTCCCGCGGCGCGTGATTTATTCGTTAGATTGGCTCGCCCAGATGTGTTTGGGGAAAAGGGGCGGGGTTCTTAGAATTCGGACAGTGCCAGCTGTCATTGTGGTTTCTGAGGAGGGAAGTAAATTTCCCTTATATTTGATAGAGGAGCTCGGACGTTCCCGTATTTTGAGGCCCCTTTATTCCAATGGCCTTAGGAATCAAAGGGTTAAATATGTGATTTATATTTATTTAAATAGTGTGCATTTGTTGGGATTTAAATTAGAATTAGGCATAACCAAAATACAAAAATAATCTTCATTGATCAATAGTATTTTAGAGAATCAGTTAACGTAAATATTGAAATGAAAATCGTTAGGTGGTTGTACCATAAAAGCATTCCAATAAGCTTGATAACTGGGAACGACGCTTTATATAACGGATATTCCAGATACTCGCAGCACAGTATCATGAAAAAACAACGCTTGAAAAAATTAGCAACAAAAGTAGACAGGAAATCACTAATGATAACAGCGATTGCACGAACAAAAGCAGACAAGAAATCACTAATGATAACAGCGATTGCAAGAACAAACCCAGATAGCAATTTTAGTTTGCAGCAAGCTTGCCACAAATTTGTCATGGCAAGAGTGCAAGTTTGCCACAAATTTGTCATGACAAGAGTGCAAGCTTGCAGTAAGCTTGCAGCAAGTTAACAAAAGCTCCTAAGTCACCATGAAACGAACTTGCAGCAAACTTGCCGTGCAAACTTACTTAAAGCAAAAACAGAATACGAAACACAACCCAGGATAGAACTCGCGACCTCCCGGTTCCGACGCGGAGACGCTAACCGTTGAGCCAGTCGATCTCTGAGAGGAGAAGGTAGATTTCGCTAATACATCGTTCGATTCGATTCGTATACGATTTATTTTTAATTATTTTCTGGATTTCATTAATTTTTTGAGTTGAGAATATGATTTGAAGTCAAAGAGAGAGAGCGATTTTTGCTAATAACTACGTTTTGCTAGTAAAATAAATTATGAAATTAGAGTTCAAAAGTAATTACTTTAAAATGGGACAAAATGTCTAGTTATTACTGTTCAACAAACACTGACTGTTTTTTAGATTTAATTTTGTTTATAAACGTTAAAATTTCAACATTAAGAAAAAGGCGATATAGTTTTCTTTAAAGTGAGAGTGATATATTTAGTAAAAAGATGGAAAATGTTTCAAAAATTTTTTTTATAAAAAAGTTATCTTTTTCACAAATTATCATTGATTTATTGAATTAATAAAAAAGAATTACGGTCTAGGAGATGCTATTAAAAATTGGATGATTTTTAAAACAGAGACAAAGATAATTAACTCTTTATTGTGCTATCTTTGCAGGAAGCTTGTTTTGCAAAATTGCAGCAAGTGTGATTTGCAAAGAGGTGGCGCTATTTGTCACATCGAACTTGATACAAGTTCGATTCAAGTTTGACGCGTCAAATTTTGCCATGACAAGTCAAAATCAAACTTGCTGCAAACTTACGTGCTATCTGGGAAAGCGCTCAGCGTATAACTGCTGACCAACTCGCAATGCGAACAAGACTCCAAAGAGATTCAAAGGCATTCAACCAATCTCCAAAGACCTTCAAACGCACTTCGCAACTCCGTATATTTAGAGTCTCTTCCCACAGAATGCGTGTCACATAGAATCACACATCTAGTATATTCTCTATATCTCTGTTCCTAGTTGAGAAGGCAATGGGATAGCAAATACCCTTGAAAAGGAGGCAACCACGGTTGGAATTCCAGCCAGCCTTCCATTCCCAAAAAGTTTCCTAAAGAAGCAACTTCTACAACTCTCACTCTCGCGTTGGCAAGCTGAGTGGGATAATGGTGAGACTGGCAGATCGGTTTACAGTATTATACCGAAAATATCTAACAAATAGCTGCACTGGTCCAGATAATGCATCCAATTCGCCACTGGCCAGGGGCCCATCCCCAGCTTCCTCAAGAGATTCGGTCTCCACTCTACAGACCACTGCGGATGTGGGGAAATAGGAAATCCCCTTCACTACGCAACGAGATGCCCACTTACTTTATCTTATCACCACAAGGAGCCAAGCCCAAAATTCATAGTCCATTGGTGGAAGAGCGCCTTATCCAGAAAACTCTCAAGACGAAATATAGATCATTTAATGAAATTCCTGGCGAATAACGAAGACCTAATTAAAAATCAAAATACAACAACGTCACATACTCCTGCCTAGAAATAGATACTTCCAAAGATTCACCTCCTAGAACCAGAAGTTCGAAGAATTCCCAGTTGAGCAGCAAGGCACACTAGCTTAAAAACAGTAACCAGCCACCACCAATTCTTCCGTATTTCATTCGAAAAATTCACCCTTCACATCACTGAGTAACAATTCCAGCGATCCCTCAGTATAAATAACAAGACAGAACGAAAAAAACAGTCCCACGATTTTTAGGATGGTTGCGACAATTTTCATCAATAGAAACGGTGGTAATACGTTATTCAACTCTTCTTTCTCGTCGCATCGAACAGCACTATCAGCCCCGAATCATGGAGCTGCAACTGTATGAAAAAATGTAACTAAATCAAACATTCAACACTTTCACTGTACTCAAATTTGATAACTCCTCTTGTAAATTGTTTATGTTATACTCGGATTGTAATCCTCTATGCGTTTTGTATTTTATTCTTCTTTGTTCATGTATAATTAGGTTCCCTTTCAAGTGTTTTTATATCCTAATGTTGTAGTTTTTTTTTGCTTTTGCTTTTCAATAAAGTTTCACACATACTCATCCAACCGACAGGGAGGCGTTTAGGCTCCGAGTTCGGGGGTATGCTGTGGTGTTATGTTCCTAGTTGAGATGGAACCAAAAATGTAGCATTTTCGAAATCCGTCATTTTGTCTCCAAATCTTTCGCCAATTCTCCAAAATGGTAACCAGGTTCGGGAGTCATTGACTTGACCTCCACCGACAGCTAGCAAGAATCACTGTAAATGTCTCTTTCCAGCCATAAGATTAACTTTTCAGGTTCGTAGCAAAATTTTTAGCAGTTAAATGTACGATCTTAATTTTATGCAAAAGATTCAGTGCAATTTCATTTATTCATATACAAACATTTTTGACAAATATTAATACATCTCATGAACACTGGTTTATCCCATTTTAGAAATTCTACTCTTGATCTTTAAAATAATTAAAGCCTTCAGTTTACAAAGGTTAAAACATTGGTAGTTTTGAATGTGAATAAAGAAATTAAATTAATACTTTTAATTTAAAAGCTGACCAATTGGTCGTCGAAAGCGGCTAGTTGATAATATTTCAACTTCAAATGAAAGAAATATAATTCATTAATTTGAAGAACCCAGTTGAAGAATCCAGGTTTAAATTTAAAATCAAAATAATCAAAATAAATTAAGTGAATTGAATTGACCGTGTTAATATCGTTATTAAATTGTTTTCCGCTATTTATTTGAAGAAAACGATCAATCATATTAACATATCCTATGCAAGTATTTTTTTTATTTATTTGTTTGAATTTAATTAATGACGACATGAGCAAAGAGTAAATTTTTAAGCTCTCGAACTAAGTATTCGTTCTTTTTAAAAAGAGAAAATCTCGAGTATCGTGTAAATTATTCAAGAGATGCCGACAAAAATTTAAATTCGATGAACAAACCCGTTTAATTTATCACTTTTTTTTTCTCTCAAAGAATATATCTTTTCTACCCAGTTACTTTCAGGGATATAATTTGCTGTTTCACGGATTACAGAAGGAGTTCCTAATGAATAACAAATACTTTGGATACCTAAAAGTCACTAATGTAGTTAATACAACCGATGAGATAGAATTAATATCGCTGTTATCTATTCAGAAAAGAATTAGGAAAGAAGTTAATTAAGCTCAATTACCCTCCACTAATTAATTTCAGTTTTTTTTTACCATCGCAGTGTCGCACTAGTAAAATGTTTATATAATACCCATTTGTATAACAAATCATTATTCATCTATGCAAGCTGAAGTAATTATCTTCAGTTATCTATATTTTAATCATTACAGAATTCCACTAGACTCTACTTCATCAGTGAGGGAGTAAAAATCAAACAAAACTTTTTTCCTATTTAAGTAACATTAAGGAAATTGTAGGTAATAGAATGTGATCAATAATCATTCGATTTCCTCTTAAATTTTTTAAAGATATAATCGTAATGGGGTTATTTTGTTAAACCTTCTATAGAGACTTGCAGTGTTCGATTTTTTTCAAATGTCTACTCGAGTGTCTACAATTTGATTTCGTATAAGTTTTAATCTTATCATTTAAAGCCTAGACAAACTGTTTAGAGCCATCCCTACTCGTTTGAGTTCTCCAACTTTTATTTAGGAACGTCATTTAGGTTTGATTTGATAATGATATTTCATTTTGTCTTTTATATTATTAAGAATGGCATTTAAGTCTTTTTAATAAAATGATAACTATCAATGATTAAGAAATTCATAAAATTTGGAAAAAAATTAAAGTCAATAGCGACGAAATTTTCATTTCTTTGTTACTGGTAAAATTAATTAAATTTGGTAAAATGATACAAAAAATATTGCATTCATATTTGTTAAAACGAAAATTTGTTCTAAAGAATTTTTCCAACTCCATTTACGCTCAAAAATTTAAAAAGGCTTGCTACGCTGCTGAGAGACTGGAATGGTTTAATGACAATCTTTTCTCAGAAACAAAACTCCACGTATCACGACGTGTCCAAGATCCAGCAGAGATGTGTGGGCATGGTGACGGTTAAATGATTTGGATCAAATGCTCTCTAACTGGTGTGTAATTTTGGAAAGGGTGTATGTAGACTGAGTTGTTGTCCATGTCATCTGACAGATTTCGTGTAATTCAATTTTCAGAGGACTGCCTAAAATATATGTCATGTGGTTTCTATTTGTCACATCAATCCAAGCTGAGCAAGTCCAGACTTGAATTAACAATTGCATTTGCCTCATAATTTACACTGCCTGTAACTGCCTTTTTATTGAAATCCAGACGCCTCCGGTGACTAGCTGGTTCTCCCATTATACTTATAGTATTAATTTCGTTTTTTTTCAACCAATTTTAAAATTTGCATTGTATTTAAAAATTTGAAGACTGAAACCCACTATTATAAAGTACTCTAGAGGGAAGAGACTCATGTTTATATGGAATGCCGCTGTTGAAGAATTATTTCATTGTCAGGAACCATTTTTATTAGATGGCTAAGTTCCACTACACAGTACATTAAAAGGTACAAGACGCAAGACAGAGAACAACAACACAAGACAAGTGCACAGTAGAAGAAGAGAGATAGGCATCATGGGAAAACCCCGGATGGCACTAGTAGCGCCACCTACCATGAAAAGAAGAAGGCAGTGAATTGTAACCGCTACAATACATATTTGAGCTTATTATAACGCAGAAATGAATAACATAACTTTTTGATAAGATCTTGAAAAAAGTGAAAAGATGAGTTTGAGATACTAGCGAGAAAGAAAATCTAAAAAAAAATAGAGAAAAAAGTAAATATTTTATAATTTCTTTATAATAATTGTGGAAGAAATAAAATCGGACCACCAAAAGTTTTGAATTTTTTCATCTAAGAGAGAAAGAAATATTGGGTTGAAACTAGCGAAGTAATAGAAATGAGTTGCATTTAATTGAAAAAGATACAAGGCAATGTTTTGAATTATATTTTAAAATAAGAGATAAGATAATCATACTAAGAAAATTGGTAACATTAAAAACACAACTATGTTGTAGTCAGCATGGACAAAAGAGGTAAATAAATTGAAATTGATTGGCTGATTTGAAATATTAATATTAGCTATGTTAGATATGTAAACTTTCTATACTCAAAATGAATAAAAAACCAAAAATAAAACCATTATACCAAATTATACCAAATTATATATTATATATAAAACCAAATTATAGATATAAATTTCAGAAAAATATCGTAGAAGTTCACGGAATAAATAGAAATTGAGAAACTACTATTGAACAAATGAAGTAAAACGAGCGTTCGTAACTAACAGAAAGTTAAGGCTGAGAATCGCTTTTTACAGAAACTGAAAATATTCATAAGGTTTATAGAGGCACAATTACACCAACGGTGTCATGGCGTTCAGTCTTTCTTCATTTGATAAGAACTGCAGTACCTTTCTTTATAACACTCCCCTGTTCTTTTTATTAGCAATTTCTGGTTCCTAGAAGCATATTATTTAGAAAGTAATAACCTTTCTCTATCTACTCCTATCTAGTCCGGTTTCACAGCTATAGCGCGAGAATTGTTTTTCTATGTATATGATCTGAAATAAACAAATGTGTAGTCCGAAACCTTTTCAGAACCTCTGATTTTACAGAATTTACTAACTTCCATCTGTTAGTTTTATTAATCCAAGATATGAAAGAAAAAGGAATGACTTGTAGCTACTAAATGAAAATATTTTGAATTAATTTTTAATTGTGAACATCATGAAACTTTTTTGGATGTAAATAAAAGATCGTTTTTCTCTAATTTAATATTAGACATTATGATATCAATGTAATAAATAATTTCGATTTTAATGTTTTATTTATTTATTACCACGCCGACCCGCTCATTCACAGGGTATGGAGCGTTTAACGGTCGGCGGAGACGAAAACAAAGAAAAAGTGAAACATAGTGAAAACATTCAGCAAATACAATCAGTATAAACATAACAAATACAATAAAACACATAATACAAAAATGCAATAAAAAACAAATAAAAATTATTAAGAAAATATGATGAATAGAATAAAATAACAAATACAGAATAAAAATACAATCCTCAAATATAATAATATATGCAATGCATTAAAATAGACATATATTCATACAAAGTGAAATACAGTAGCATCAAATACGGACTATTCGTGAGGGGGAATCACCACAACAACAAAAAATACCCCCTCAAAGTGTAACTAAACTAATATACAAATGTTAATTTCAATAAAAAAGAAAGTCAATATTCCTTTTCCCTTTTCCTTTTCCGAGAGTAAGTGCCTCCTAAAAAAGTCTTAATGGCCGTAGTACAGAAAAAAAAACTCTGAATTTTTAACCTGTAATTAAAGAATTGCAGATCTGTTTTGAAATTTCAATTGCGATTTAAGTGTTTCCATTTTTTTTCAAACAGAATCTAGTTTCCTTTGAAGTACTAAATTTACTTTCAGACATTTAATTTAGTTAAGTTATATTATAGCCCGATTTGAAGCAACACGATTGCTATTCGCATTCAAAAGTTAAAGAATACTTGTTTCCTGAGCTTCACATGCGAAGAAATTAGTAATAATGCATGAAATTTAATTCAATTATTTATTATTCAACATTTGAACAAATTTTTCTCCTTTTATGTAAGATACACTTTGGAATTTCTTAATTCCACTATTCTACAAAGTTAAACACAGCTATGAACTAAAGGCTGTACCGAACAAAAGGCTGGATAAATGGTTTTCAAGAAGGAATATGTCCTCCTCTAACTAAAATGAACTTTTGTCATCGCCTTTCTTTGCTTAAAGTTAATCTTTCACTTTAATAGAAAAAGCCCTTACAAAGCGCAAACTTTCCTCGAACTCATATACAATTTCAGGATGAGAAATCGGAACACTTATTTGCCTTTTAAAGTAGTCTTAAAGCTGTTCGATAGGTTTGAGATAAGGGACTCGAAATGGAGAATACATTCTTTCTATATACAGCTTCTCTGGCTATTCGCTGATATGGATGACCCAATGGGTGCAGACATTATCATTCGATAACAGGAAACCATTGCATTGGTATTACATGTGAAAATAGATATTACATATGAATAAAGAATCTCATCTCGATATCTTGCAACATTCAGAGTTCGAAAACGGATACCATATAAGTCAGTGTGGCCAATCAAATACTAGATTCCTGTCCAAGCCGTGATTCCACATCCTCTTGAATTATCTCTTTCTCTAATATGAACCTGGCTGCGTCAGGTACTCTGATCTCCTGATCAGAGTATGACCAGAATCATTTTCTAAAGTAAACGAGAATTTATCTTCAAAATTTACTGAATTCATTTTATAACGTTCTCTGGTCGAAATGGTGTTCTCCCTGTCCCAACATAATTCAGCGCTTCTTTGCAGTCATGCGAGAGGAACGCACACAAATGGCGTATGTGCCTCCATTATGAAAACGATTACTGACTGATAGTGGAAGATATTCTTCTCCCTTCTTGCTGTAGGATGATCAGAAATGAAGAAATGATTTGCTTATTTTTAATTCTGACAACTTAGATTTCATTATTAATTGTTATCCGAAAGAACTTAAACTTAAGAAAACGAACTCTCATCAAAATAAAGGTACCTTTTCAGATATTAAAATTGAAATTAATAAGCAAAAAACTTTAATTGGCCAGTTTGATAAAAGAGCTGAATTTAATTTCAAGTGTAAAAATCTTTGTGATTATTATCATTCCATTATAGATTCTAGAGTTTTTAGAAACGTAATTTTTAGTCAAGCTAACACAATTAAAAAAAATTTGCAATAATAGAAATGATTTTTAATGGCTTCCAATGTT
>BGPR01017699.1:0-15166 GCA_013235015.1 Araneus ventricosus | reverse complement strand
TATTTGTTTTGAGAAAAAAAGATTGTCATTAAACTAATAATGTCTTCTAGTAGTAAGAACTTTAAAAAATTATGGGCTTCAATAGAGAGTTGGAAAATTTTGAAATAAATTTCGTTCAACAAGTAATAATATCTAATACTTTTGTAATATTTACCAAATTAATTACTCTTACCAGTAACATAGAAAATGAAAATTTCTGCTGCTATTGATTTTAATTTTTTTTCTCTTCAAATTTTATGAATTTCTTAATCATTGATACCATTTGCCTATTAAAAAGATCTAAATGCCATTCTTAATAATATGAAAAAACAAAATTACATATCATTATCAAATAAATCCTGGGAACACATTCCTAAATAAAATCAAACGAGCAGGGATGCCTCGAAACAGTTTGTTCAGGCGAATGACAAGATTAAACTTATACGAAATCAAATTGTGGTGACAATTTGAGTGGATTGCTTGAAAATCGAACATTGCAAGTTTCTAGAGAAGGTCAATGTGTCAACCCCATTCAATTTTGAATATGATTTAGAAAATAAGAGGAAATCGAATGACATGATTACACTATTACCTACAGCCTTCTTCTAATGTTACTAAATAGAAAAAATTTTGTTTATTTTTACTCTCAATTTCTGGATGAAGCAGAGTCTAATGGAATTTGTAATGATTAATATAGATAACTGAAGATACTATAATTACTTCAGCTTGCATAGATGAATAATGATTTGTTATACAAATGGGTATTATATAAACATTTTACTAGTGCGACACTGCGATGGTAAAAAAAAACTGAAATTAATTAGTGGAGGGTAATTGAGCTTAATTAACTTCTTTCCTAATTCTTTTCTGAATAGATAACGGCGATATTAATTCTATCTCATCGGTTGTATTAACTACATTAGAGACTTTTAGGTATCCAAAGTATTTGTTATTCATTAGGAACTCCTTCTGCAATCCGTGAAACAGCAAATTATATCCCTGAAAGTAACTGGGTAGAAAAGATAGATTCTTTGAGAGAAAAAAAGTGATAAATTAAACGGGTTTGTTCATCGAATTTAAATTTTTGTCGGCCTCTCTTGAATAATTTACAGGATACTCGAGATTTTCTCTTTTTAAAAAGAACGAATACTTACTTCGAGAGCTTAAAAATTTACTCTTTGCTCATGTCGTCATTAATTAAATTCAAACAGATCAATATAAAATCTGAGGAAATAAAAAAATGCTTGCTTAGGATATGTTAATATGATTGATCGTTTTCTTCAAATAAATAGCGGAAAACAATTTAATAACGATATTAAGACATTCAATTCACTTAATTTATTTTAATTATTTTTATTATAAATTTGAACCTAGATTCTTCAACTGGGTTCTTCAAATTAATGAATTATAATTTTTTCATTTAAAGTTGAAATATTATCAACTAGCCGCTTTCGACGACCAATTGGTCAGCTTTTAAATTAAAAGCATTAATTTAATTTCTTTATTCACATTCAAAACTTCCAATGATTTTAATCTTTGTAAACCGAAGGCTTTAATTATTTTAAAGATAAAAAATAGAATCTCTAAAATGGGATGAACCAGTGTACAGAAAATGTATTAATATTTGTCAAAAATGTTGATATATAAATAAATTGAAATTGCACTGAATCTTTTGCATAAAATTAAGATCTTACATTTAATTGCTAAAAATTTTGTTACGAGCCTGTAATATCGTATCTCCGTAAAGCTAGTGTTATGGCTGGAAAGAGGCATTTACAGTGATTCTTAGTAGCTATCTGGGGAGGCCAAGTAAATGGCTAATACCCCTGGTGACCATTTTAGGGACTTGGCAAAAAAATTTGGCGACAAAATGAAGGATTTCGAAAATGCTAGACTTTTGGTTCCATCTCAACTAGGAACAGAAATATAGAGAATATACTAGATTATTCTATGTGACGTCACATTCTGTCGGAAGAGACTCTAAATACACGGAGTTCCGAAGTGCGTTTGAAGGTCTTTGGAGATTGGTTGAATGCTTTTGAATCTCTTTGGAGTCTTGTTCGCATTGCGAGTAGGTCAGCAGTTAGACGCTGAGAGCTTTTGTTCTTGCAATCGCTGTTATCATTATTGATTTCTTGTCTGTTTCTGTTCGTGCAATGGCTGTTATCATTAGCGATTTCCTGTCTACATTGTTGCTAATTTTTTCAATTGCTGTTTTTTTCGTGATACTGTGCTGCGAGTATCTGGAATATTCGTTATATAAAGCGTCGTTTCCAGTTATCAAGCTTATTGTAATGCTTTTATCGTACACCCACCTAACGATTTCCATTACAATATTTACGTTAACTGATTCTCTAAAATACTATTGATAATATGATACCTTTAGCCACGGTAACAAAGTTTTTCGGTCTGCGTAAAGTGTGGAATAGCGAGTGCGTTCCCAGAGCACATCCTCTCTTGTCTTCGCCTATCTAGGGAGACTTTCGAGACGGATCCTTTGCTTGCTCTCGATTTCTTGAGGGTGAGTGGGCTCATGGATGGTGTCTATCTGCCGCTAGACAGAGAGGGATTAGTAACAACAACTATTGATCGATGAAGATTATTTTTTATTTTGGTTATGACTAATTCTAATTTAAATACCAACAAATGCACACTATTTAGATAATTATAAAGCACATATTTAACCCTCTGATTCCTAAGGCCATTGGAATAAAGGGGCCTCAAAATACGGGAACGTCCGAGCTCCTCTCTCAAATATAAAGGAAATTCACTTCCCTCTTCAGAAACCACAAAGACAGCTGGCACTGTCCGAATTCTAAGAACCCCGCCTCTTTTCCCCAAACACATCTGGGCGAGCCACTAATGAATAAATCACGCGCCGAGGGTGTGAAATCAATCACACTTAACGAAAGGAGGTGGAAATTTCAGAGTGACATTCGGACGTTTCGGACGGCTACCGTCTTTTGCTTGAAGGGACGTATGGAACGGCCCCGTATCGATAGAGTTAATAATCAAATCGTCTAAATGAATAATAATATAATCCTTCAGTATGTCCTTCTCATATGCGAAACGATATATTTCAGACAGTAGTTAAAAGATAAATCTAGCAAAACCGAAGTAAAATCATAACCCGTACAAACAGAGATTTTTTAATTTAATTTTAAATGATATATAAAAAGCATTGTACTGAAAGAATGTCGATGCTATGAAAATTAGCTGAATTTAAAACAAGAAATGGAGGAAATGATACAAATAATATTTTAGAATTAATGTTGAATAATTTTAATAAAAACAGTTTCAAAAAACGCACTTTTATTTGTATAATAAATTTTGTATTTTCTTTATTTTTTCTTTTTAGTTTTAAAGTGTTAAATTCTATTACTATAGTTTAATATTTAGTCGCTTAACAAGCAACACTAGTCGTCTCAAGTTTTTGAAATATCAAAGAGGAAGAGAAAACTGAATTTTTCGCATCCAATAACGAACATTTTTTAACTTAATATCCGATATGAACATGAGACAGGATGGTTCTACTAGATGTGAAAAAGAAATTCAGAAATATTCTTTATTGTCTGCGAGAAATTCAGTTTTCGTTTCCTATCTGAAATTTCAAGAACTTGAGATAGGTGGTGTTATTTTTTAAGCGACGATTCATATTATAGTTTAGTAATAGTTAACATACAGTTTTTTTTATTATAGTTGAGTGTCAAATTCGTTATTATAAATTTTATGAGTCTTGAAATAATATGTATGGAATCAAAACGTAATTAAATCAGTCTATTAAACTGCTAATAAAGTCCTAGAAATGGTTAAATAGTGAATTGTTTCCAGGAACAAATGACTGCGCAAAGTCCAAACTCTAGCAGACCATTAAGTGACTCAAAAATCGATTGCCAAAATCCATCCTTACAAATCTGGAACAAGTTAAATAAAAATGTTTTAAGATGTTTTAAAAGAGACTTTCTGTCAGTTTCTTGTTATAGAATTTACATTATGTACTGCGAAAAACAAAATGACTATTTTAGAAACTATCATCTTATTTATCGCATAAAAAATGCATAATTTTAAGGAACGATTTTCAGTAATTATCTATTTTCAAACTAGATAAGAATTTGCAATATCTCTAAATTGTATGCAAAAATTTTAAATGTAATACATTATCGTTTAACAAGCAACTTCACCTATCTCCATTATTAGAAATTTCAAATAGGAAGAAAAAACTTATGTTTTCGCATCCAATAAAGAATATTTCTGAAATTTTAACATCTGATCATGAGACCGCATGTTCCTATTCCTATGTATCCATAACTTTAGATATGTGGTGCTCCTTGTTACGCGACGACATATTAAAGAGTATAAAACTTTTAATTATCTGCATATTTACTTAAAATGCTTTGAAAAATAATAAAATATATTCTTGGCACAGGAACGAACTTGCTTAATTTAAACTGAAAATTATCAAATTATCCCAGAAAAATTAACATATTGATGTGCTTGCGGATTTCTCAGTTGGAATTTCTAAGTTTCTCTTCAATAAACCCCCGAAGCATCATAAGACATTTGTTCTGATCCTTGAAAGGAATGCTTTCCATTTGAAAATAAGAATGGAACCGCTTAGCTTGATAAGGAATTCCGAGCAAATATGAAAATTCTTCTCGATCAATCGAATTGTGTAAAAGATTGTGAAAAGCACTTCTTCCTCTGAATAAACGGTCCGAAAACAAATGGCAAAACAGACATTTTGGTCACGTTTAACAAAAATCTTAAAATACATCTTTTTTAGCAGAAAAATAATTTGTAGAACATTCGAAAGCTATGGGGAAGTAGCATTGAATTTGGAAACTTCAAGCTCGTTTATATCGTTGCAAATTTTAAGATTTGGCAAATACATTTCGACATGTACCAAAGTATGATCAAGGTGTTATTTCTTTTAGTATTAGTTTGCTCCCATTAGTTTTGGGAATATATTAGAGATATGAATAGAGGAAAAAGGGGGATGCTGCTTTTTTCATTTTATTTTTTATGAAAGATGAACGGTAGATTAATGCTTAGGAAAAAAATGAAGGAAGTGTGTATCATGGAGGAAATTTCACTGTTATGGGATTTAGAGTCGATATTCTTGTTCCATATGTCGGACTTCGCTTCTGCTATTGGTGATAAATTCATCGTAATGGGTGATAATTCTCAGTCTCACCAACATGGGTTCGTCAATGAATATCTTGAGAATCATATCCGATAGAGCATCTTTGGGACTACTTGAGAAGTCGACTGCTTCAAAACCCCCTCCGACGTCATTAACTCTATGAACCCCGCTAGAGTGAGAATTCCATTGCCTCAAAACATGGAGTAAATTTTCGCTCACAAAAGCAGAAGGGAATCGTCACGTTCTTTACAGAAACTCCAGGAGGTCGACACCTATGGTTCCCCGATCAATTGTCAACAGAGAAAGGAACTACATTTTTCCTTAAAAAAATTCACCCAGACGTCCGAAACCGCCTGAGTCCGGCTTCTGCCGAACGGTTTGAGGTGGGATATGTTTCATAGGTTTAAATGAAAAAGCGTTGCTCTATTAAGGAGTTTTCAGTCCCATTTCGGTGTCATACATTTAAACCACGGAAAATCAATTCTGTCAATGCACAGCAGGTAGGGGAGACCGCATTCCTTATTAAAATTCATTTATTTATTCTTTAAGAGATAGCTTTTATTTATTATTTTAATCGAACAGTGGAGTTTTGTGATTAAGATGTAATAATTTAACCCTTTAATCCAGAGGTGACGTTGTTTTCCTAGGCCCTTTAAAACCGGGTCTGTTTGGGAGAATACAAAATGAATTCGACTCTTCAAACCTGGGTGGTCATTTACGCCTCCCCCTGCTATAGCCTTAGCTTAAGACCCACGGAAATGCGCTCTGGTTGGCAAGAATGATTGGATCCCCTACCGCGATTATCTCCTAAGCGATCTCAGAACCTCATCTCAAATCAAAATAAGCCTACCGCCTCAGACCGGCCTTCATCGCTGTTAAGGGGGAATTTCGGTGTGAGAGGGTTAATCGTCAATTATACTTGATTCTAAAATGAGGCAAAATCAGACTAAAAAATATGTATCTTAACGTTTGGAGGCTAGGGTATATCAGTTATGAATTCCTTTTAGGTATGCAAGTTTCAAATTTATATCGTTCTATTTAAATACGTTTACCAAATGTTATATTATTAAATCACGTGTGAGGATGAATATAAATTGCAAGCTTCTATTGAAAGCAAAAAAATAGACGAAATTTATATCAGCACATGTGTATTTATCTCTCTTGCATCATTACCTATCCGTCTGTTTTGTTTGTAAGTTACAACCTAAAAATCTGATTCATAAGTACGTATGGACTTTATTCCTATAGTATGTCGTTAGGTTTGAAAAGTAACCACCATGTCATCAAGCATCTTCTATATTACTTTCATATTATGGGAATTCTAATAATGTATTTCTCCCATAAGCCACATAATTATTATCACGGTATCTAGAATAGCACAAACTCTGTAAATGTTCGCACATTTTAGTAACAATTTGAATCTATATATTATACAATATTACCATTCTAGTAGAGCTAGTTCAATAAATTAGTTTTGAAATTTCGCATTCGGATGATTTGTTGATCAAATGCCCTTAGCATAGTTATTTTTCGATTCTTTCTCTCGAAGTCATTAATTTTATCAAAGCATTATTGCTTCCGCTGAGAGGTACTTTCAGAAATCTATTTTGTGTTTTCTTAATTCACTTCATCTCTGGTATATATTTTTCCTGAAATGAATTATTTCCTCTTCAATATATATTAAATTTACTCATAAAATTTATTTCACTAATCAGGAAGGAATTCCTTAACTCACATGGTTTTTTCCTCACTAACACATTCACGTATTAAGCGTTTTAATTTTGGGTGTTCTGATGTAGACAAGATAAAGTGCATTTGTTAATTCGAAATAATTCTTCTAATAGTCTGTTTTAAAATTACGAACTGAATGCATAAAACTCAGTAATTGTGTTTAAATACATGCATACAGCTGTTTGGGTGTTCGCATATGATATTCAGTATGGTATGGGCAAAACTAGTGACGTTATTAGTACTCTTGAATGGAATTCATAACACAATGCTTCATAATATCGCATTTTCAGGGTGACTTTTAATTAACCTACAACTTTTAACTGAAATAACTTTTTAATCGTTGCAGATAGCACTACAAATATTTTTTTTATTGAAAAGGATTTTAATGCAGAATGTTTTCAAAGTGAGAACCCTCAGAGGTAATAAAATAGCGCAACCTAGTCACAAAGTTGTCAGTTAGAAGTTCAAGAGTTTTTCTTTTAATGTCTGAAATTAGTCAGTTATGGACCTTTTAAGGCTAATAAGGTCTGTCGCCTTCTTGTACACCAAATCTTTCATACGACACCAAAGAAAGAAATCACGTGGATTCAGATCTGGTGAATAAGGTGGCCAATGCAACGCACCGGAATTTTTTTAGACGGCTTAGGTCGGTGTCTTAATGTTGCAGACCACTTCTGTAGCAATAGTGTGGCATTTTCGCCACATAAATACCAATTTTGAACAATAAATATACGATCTGCGGTAGAATATGACACTTAGGGAGACATTTTCAAAATGGCGTGGAACTGATACGAAACAAATTCCTTTTACTCTCCTGTCACTGCATGCATTAGTGTCGCCATCTAGTGAGACTCTGAGAGGTTATTTCAGTTAAAAGTTGTAGGTTAATTAAAAGTCACCCTGTACATCCAACAGCACTATGCGATTCAAAAATATTAAACTTGAAGCATTAAAGTTCATATGAAATTCTGTTTGCATCTGGTATCAAAATCTAAGTGAAACTTATCATATTCTTTTATAGCATATTTATCTAATTATAGAACCAGTGCTTAGCTTCCAGATGAATACAAGTAAATTGTTATTTTAAAATTGTGCTCGAAATAATTCCGTAACAAAATTTTATTCAGGAGTAAAAAATTCCCAATTAAATTACAAATTTTGAGCTTTTAAATTAATACATTATTTCATACATTAAAATCCTTTTTTTTCTGAAATTCTCTACCAGGTGTCAATTTTACAGGGTGTCCTCTAAAGTCCCTCTACCCCACATTAACTTGAGAACGACGATAACTATTGCCGCAAACTTGGTGTTCAGGTATAGTAGAGTGACCAGACCATGTGCTAGACGGTGAAATCGGTTACAGCGCCAGTTGACGGCGAACAAGGGAGTTGTCGTTCCTATCTCGAAACGGTGATGGGGAGAAATGTCAGTTACGAAGTTGCAGAGCGTTATCGATTTAATACAGACAGACAACTTGTGCTCATTAATACGAAGAATAGAACGCTTAAATTGCACATTTGTTTGTTCGCATCTTCCAAAATTGTGACGTCACAAGATATGGACAAAAGGAGAAAATGTTAAATTCGGACAAAAAATGTCCCCATTATACCTTTTCCTGTGGGAATAACTCAAGCACCAGTTGTATGCGACCCCTCCGCCAACATTCTAGGACTTCAAACGACACGTTACTGATGCTTGTTCCAGCTTGTCACCTGATATGCTACAAAATGTGTAGCAAGAAATCCAAAAAAAGATTCCAGATACGCATTGTACCTGACGGAGAGAATTTTGAACATAGAAAATTGAAATATCTGCTGATAACTAACTGTTCTGTTTTCTTTCAAATGTTTTTCTGGCTCAGAGTGTTAGAAATTGGGACCAAATAAATATGCGCGCTTTACACGTTTTCATCTTAGCATTATTGCGCTCACGGTGTATGTTTTTACTAAATCGAAGACTCTCTACAATTTTGTAATGAACATTTTCCCCGTATCTTGTACCGTTCTCGAGTTAGGAACGCAAACTCCGTTATTTGCCGCCAGGTGGCGCTGCAACCGATCTCAGCGTGTAGCGCACGGTCACTTTACTATACCTAGACACCATTTTTGTGGCAATAGTCGTCGCCGTTCTCAAGTTAATGTGAGCTAGAAGGACTTTACTGGACACCCTGTATCGAATACAAATTTAACAAAATTACTCTATAAACTGATAATGAAATTCTGAAAATATTTAAATAGTTTATCGACATCGAGGACAGGCAAATGTACGAAATTGTAAAGCCTCAGCACATCAGGCAGCGAATGAATTATTACAACAAATTTATTACAACATTTCATCTGTATAAACCTGCAACATGCCAAGTTAATTTAAAGTTTATAAATATAATCAGCTCTCATCCGAATTCGTCTTTGCTCTGTATGTTCTTGTAAAAAAATATGTTAGTTTAAAGTTTTCATAAATTTTCGTATTGTGATACAAAAATAGAATGGATTTCCAATCTCTTCTAAATGTTTTCTTGCTTAAACATAATACATCTATTACCGTCCTCCATTCAAATAAATTCATGTTACCAGTACGCTGTCATGGCGCATGTATTTAATTCTCTTTTACTATTCCAGATGAAAAACAGAATCACTACAGGAAGTGGAAACACCAGATCATGCTTACGAGTCCATACGTAACTAAGCAAGTGGATCTGTGTTCGAAAATCTATCAATCGTTCTTTTACTTGCTACCGAGATATCGGGTTGCAAAAATCATTACGATAATAAAGCACTAGACCAGAAAAACAGGAAAAAATGTCAATTTAGGATTTATTTATACAAAATTCTATTAATATATGGTTAGATACTATAGTAGAAAAATTATGATGGCCTGGAGTCTGCGAATATAGTTTAGTTATATTAAAGTCCTGTTTTGAAGCATCACAAGGGCTATTTTGAGACGGAACTCATAATTTTTAACCTCGGTCAGATGACGAAGACGACACCTGAGTTTGCACCCCCTATCCAACCTTCCGTACCACACCAACGGGAGGACATCTTACCCCCTAAGCATGATTTAGCGTGTAACAGGCCCAAAGCGCCATGGATATTCAGTGAAATCGGGTTTCGAACCAGGGACCCAACAGCCCCGAAGCCAATGGGGCCTCAGTGCGAATATAGATATCAAAAACTGTCTAAGACGATTGCAGATAATCTCTTGGTTACGCAAATACTAAAAAGAATCAATATTTTAATCGATATTTAATTTTTAACGTCCATTGTATCTTTAGGAATCCTATTCTAAAAAGTGTAGTAAAAACATATCCATATTCGTTTCTTCATGCATATATTTTCATATTTCATTCTAGTAAATTCCTCATTTGAATATAGTTTCACGTTGCAAGCATTTAATCCTCTGTCATTTTCATCTACACCAGACGCGATGACGAACATTATCGGAAGAGAAAACGCAGTAATTCACATTCGAGTCTACCGAACTGTGTAAGGGGACCAGTGGCTGATAGTCTGTCAACCCTTCTCTAACTTACATCCTAGATATTGGGTGTGCCCCACCGAATTTTCTAAAGTGTAAATACTGCACTGTTTGGTAGAGTGTCCCCGAAATAGAAACACTCAAATTTCATGGCAGAGCGTAAACAATAACCACATGTTGATTCTGGACAAATGAGGGAGTGTTGTTCACAACTCTCCCCAATTAATGGTTGTTATAGGGAATTCTGTCTTGTATCTCTTACTAAAAGATATGGTGCAGGCATCACAGATTTCAATCGTCAAACAATTATTTGCATAATCTGTGTTAAGTAACGCTTTCCATATTCTTGGTGGAGAAGCCTAGTCGGAAAGTTGCATAATCACAAATTTCATAACTATTTGAGGAGAAGATATGTTTCTATCACGTTTCAGATATGTTAAGAGTATATTTAAAAAAGTAAATTATATTAAAAGCTTATTATATATTATTATCTCCTAAACATTTTCGTTCTTAATGCCAACATACAATTATGCAATTGAAGAAAATTGTGCTATTGTTATATAGCTTCTTGTGGCCCTTATTTTAATGGTAATTATTTGCTTACTCTGGGTGAAGTAATGCTTTCCATATTCTTGTTAGAGAAGTCTAATCGGAAAGTTACATAATCACAAATTTCGTAACTATTTCAAAAGGGAAGTTGTGTTTCTATCACGTTTAAGAAATGTTAAAAGTATATTTAAAAAATGTAAATTATGTTAAAAGTGTATTATATATTACTATCTCTAAAAATCTTCGTTCGGCATGCCAACCTAAAATTCAGTCATTTATGCAAATTGGGCTATTGTTATATAGCTTCTACTGTCCCCTATTTTAATGGTGATTTTCAATTTAATTTTAACTTCTGAATTTCCATTTCAAAATATATTTTCTTGCCAAAACGTTCTTATTTGTTTATTCATGAGTAAAATGAAATTATGAATGAATATTTGGTTTCTTTACAGCTTGATATTCTGCACATTAAAGAAGTTTTAGTTGAAACGTGCAATTGATTTTGTCAAATATCTTATATGAACAATTTATATTATGTAATTTCAAATATGAGTGTTTCAAAAGTTGTATCAATCCACATGCTAAATTCCATTTATGTAATTTGTTGCGTTTTTGCGTTGTCGTTTCACAATCTAGACAAACTTACAAACAGTCGAGCCTTTGATAATTCTTGTTCAGAATTGGATACACATCTATAATTATACTGTAGATATTACATACTGAAATTTGACCCTCTATCTTGTTGTGTTTTCGAGTTACCAATTTCACGTACATATAGAAGGATAACAGGCAGACAATTGATTATTTCCATATAAAAGAAATATTCTCATTCATTTGGTTTGTTCCGCTTTCAAACGACCAGTGATGAATGGACAGAACGAAACGCACCGATTCAATAATACACAATTTACGATGCCTGATGAGCCGTATTTTGAACCCGACGATGATGATCTGAATTTAGATGTTGATGATTCGGGAATTAAGGTGCTCCATCAATAAAGGTTTTCGAAATATCCTCTCGAAGATAAACAGACAGACATATTCCCAAAAAGGTCTGGTAAATGTGGAGTTTACGGTACCTACCTGTTCCTCGCCAATTTTACTTGGCGCAATTTCACGTGCCGTCGCCAAATACAGTTTTGGATGTTCAATGCGCTTTTTATTGCTCTTTTGCGCATGCGTCGCCTGAAAAGGGAGATTGGTCACGCAATGCCTGAGGCATTTCAGGTGTGAAGCGGGCAAATTTATTTAAGGCATTAAAAAACATCAGCGGCTTCGCTTCATCATAATGAGCATAACGGAATACTCGTAGTTTCGCTTATTCATTGAGAACCGAAACACACAGAATAAAATACACAGTACTGAACCAATATTCAAACCGAAGTAATCCAAACGAAGTTTTAATCAAATTCGAATGAATCTACCAATCACATCGAAGAGATGAACGAAACAGTCCAATCGAAACGAGGCGCAATATGGCGTGATGTGCAAAGCACGAATGAAAAGATTAATTTGCGCGCATGTCACCCGTTAAAAATAGTATTGCGCAACCAACACAAATTTTCTCTTATCTCCGTTCTTGACGGCAAAGAGTTGGCGATCCTAAGAGGAACGAAATAAGTTGGTACTGTAAACTCCGCGCTCACCAAAGGTCTTTTATTGGATTCAGAAGTTCTGAAAAATAAATTTCATCAAAATATAAAGGCCGAGTTTTTCAGCAATATTTTCTCTTTCTGTACTTCACATAGGAGAAATTAAAATTACTGGACTAACATTATTTTTCTATAATCCTCATTGTAGGTTTCGAATTCATCAGCCATTGTGATACAGGAGCGGCCGTTCGAAGGCGCCGTCGAATTATATAGTGTTTCAAAATATGAAAGGATATGCATGTTTTTGTCTGGCTGTCGGTAAAATAATGTTCTGGCATTAATTGTGAAATAATATTAGCCGTTAAATTAATTTAGTTTAGGTTCTGAGCGTGAAAACTTTTCTATGGACGAGTTTTCTGGTTTATTTACTTACATTAAAAACATTGACTTTATCTGCTGGTAACTTCCGCTTTGAAGATCCATCGACTTAGCATTACACCGGAAATGCGTTGTGCAGGCATGCAAACAAATAAAAAAAACTCGTCCATAAATAATTTTGTAAATAGTTTCCTTTGACAGTTTTTGTGGCTGGCAACATGTCGTCTCAAATAAAAATCAGTAGAACTTTCGTAATATTGGATCATGGTTGTTGGGGATAACAGACTGTGTGCTTTAAATCAATTTATACAAAAATTCAAATTCAAATCAGGATTGTCTTGACCCACGTTGTCTATTTGATCTTGTATTTAGTGACATTTATTAATTAAAATCCCTCTAAAATAAAATAAATATTGACTGAAAAGGAAATTTTACTCTCATTAAGAAATATAAAAACTTTAGTTTATTTATAAATATCTCTAGTGGACATTTTTAGTTCTTTATTTCCTAATAATTATAACTTTTCAATAAGAAAATGCAAAAAAAATATACTTATAAAAACTTGTGTGCTTAGTTTCTAGGTGATAGGAGGAGGATTTATCAACATATTCTTTTAGAAGGTTAACGGCGGAACCTTTCTTTCTTCTTATATGATTGAAAGATAAGACCTGTTGTTAATTCTTCTCTTGCCCCATTTTCAGTAAACATCTCCATTACGGAGTGATACAAAGAGATGTTAAAGCACGTTTACCTACAATTCATTAGGGAAAGGACAGATTATTTTCAGGGGAGGAATGAAATGTTTGTCTTTATTGATACCGTATTTGTAACATCTCTTACACAGAAGAAAAATTCTAATCTGGAGAGGAAAAAAATTATCAAGTGTCCCAGCTTCAAAATCAAAATAGATAATTTCTTTCAATTCTTTACATGGAATTCAAAAATTATAATTTATTGCCAGTATAACATGATGCATTTTTATGTAAGGCTGCGATTACAAACAATTACAATCAAATGACTTGATAGCCTGCTAATTATTATCAAGCTTAAGAAGCTGCCTGCTAATTATTATACAACTTAAGCTCGAACTACTTAGTTTTAACGAAAGAAATTGAAGCAGTAATTTCAAGAGTTTAAAATGACACATGCACATTTATGAGCTTCATGAGTGCAGTGTACGTCCTTATTTAAAAGAATTAGAACCTGAGAAATGATAAAACCAAGAAGTATTTGTCAGTTCACCCGTTCAAATTACTGCTATTTGAACGCCCCCAGAAGCACAAATATATTGTACAATATTGAACAATATTCGAAATATTGTACAATATTGAACAATATTCGAAATATTGTACAATATTGAACAATATTCGAAATATTGTTCAATCGTATAATATTGTAGAATATCATACAATATTATATAATATTTAACAATATTGTACAATATCGTACAACATGTGTTATTTTTTGATTTGTTTCAGAATAAAAAAGACATTAACCTTCAAATACCTTTAATAACTGGAATGTAGAATATATATACAATATTTACAAGAATTTAGTGTCATTAACGTAATTCCGTTGTTTTAGAAAAATAAATGTCAACTGTTTAACCCTTTATAAGGCCATTTTTTTCTAGTAGTTGTATAATAAAATAACTTTGGGATTGAGATTAAATTAAGAAATTAAATTCATTTAGCTTAGTGATGACATTATTTTTTTGTTAATTAATTTTACTAATTAATAATTAATTACCATGTCAAGACAATTCATTATGGCTTGAAATAAGAAATTGGAACATCCAGCTTTTTGTTCCATCGAAAAATTTGGCGAGATCATACGCCAACCTTAAAAACTGCATTTAAAAATTGATGAACTTGGCGGGATTTATACTTCCCACGGTTTTAAAAAGGGTTAAATGTGTTTCTTTAAAAGTACAAACTGCATCCGTCAACGTTCGGCATCGTCAGCGTTTGTTTTAAGTAATCCTCTCTTTCTCATTCAGATATCATCGTTGTGAACCAACGGCACCTAAACTCTTGTGACTGGCACTACGGTTGCTTGGCGCTTACATTGCGGAATCAATAATTGCATTTATTTAAGCTAAATCTAAAGCAAACTCATTCTGACTGTACCGTCATTAAAGAATTGACTTCTTCCCAAGGAACTCGAGGTTTAATTATGGCTGTTAAAATGCAAATAAACGAAACAGCTTACTCCTGTTTAAAGGTCACAATACCCTTCTCAAAAATATCTACCCAAAAAAATGCATTCCTTTCTTAAAGATAACAGATTCCAACTGCAAAGTAGTTTAACAATGTC
>BGPR01017698.1:0-32051 GCA_013235015.1 Araneus ventricosus | reverse complement strand
GGATTCCGAGACTACCACTTTTGGACGATTTTACACCGGAAAAGGATGTCAGGCAATGAGTCATATGAGCGCATTTCCAGAGTTCTTTGTTAGATCACGCTCAGTAAAATGTAAACATCACCCTTCCATTATCCCCCTATTTTGATGAAAATAATTCCACCCGGGGCATGCGCAAAAGTGCGGAGGGTTTCTGAATCCATTGCTATACAATATAGGTTCGAATCTCCTTTAATTTTTCCTATTGGCCCTCTCTTAGTACCCTGATTCCACTTAACAAACACCCATATGACTGCTTCAACTTGAATTAATGTAAACCTCTTGTAAATAGGCAACCACAATGAATTCAGTACTGAGAAAGGAATTTAATATTTTGCTATTGGTAAAAGATTATATTAATCATAGAGCAGTTATGAATAGGGAATCGGCTCCATTAAAATTACTACTACTGTGAAACTACTGTTTCAAAACATAACAGAAAAGATACTGATATTGTATTTTTTAAAAACAATTTATTGCATTATAAGCAGTGTGTTTCAAATGTAAATGCCAAAATATGTACGCTTTGCCACACCTTTCAATAGTGAATCTAAATTCCATAAAATGGCTTTTGGTTTCTACATGGATAACTGTGGTTAAATGAAGTTACTAACAGGTTGCTTATGAGGATTTTATATATATATATATATATATATATAAATAATTGGTAAAACCAAAGGACCAGTCCCCAACCATTGGGCCAATTTCAACAATTTTTATTTCATGTGGAAGCGCATGAACCTTGGATACCTCATCCATGAGTGCCTGTTCCCCATTGCCCTCCATTTTTCAAGAGAAATCATGTTGCTTTGCTGTACATTCTCTATGGGGAAGAACTTTGACAGAGTTCCCAGGCTCAACCAACTGGATTGAATTCATCACTTTGCAAGCATAGCTAAGCAACCAGAATGTTCCAGGTTTACTGTGCAAGTTGAAAATAATATTTTTGACCTGTGTGCACTTCAATCAACATGGCACTTCAAGAATACTGTAAAATATCTATTGTCGGAATGGAAACTGCATTTAAAGCAATATCATACATTTATGATGGTTCTGAAAACTTTTATGCAGAAATTCATGACGAACTTGTGCAAAATATTCAAACTCTTTTTTTTTTTTTTTCTTCATTTTATACCTTGTTCCAATCTATATTCAGGTGTTTGAAGCTGAAAAAAAGTAGTGGTTCCAAGCCGTGAGGTGGCAGGGTCATTGTAAAGTGCTGTTAGTTTTTATTATTACATACTAAAAGAACTAATGATATTTCCTCATGTTTTGAGATTTTAATCTTTTATAAGTTTTTTTTTTTTTTTTTTGTTAGTCATTTATTCCATCGATGCTTTTTTTTGTGTTTGCAGTTAACACTTCTTATTTTGAAAATTATTTTTGAAGCTACAAATGTAATTATGTCTCCTTATTACTAGGGATGTAACAAATAGTGATTTGGCTGAATACCAAATTTTTAAAAACGTTTCACTTTTGATTGTAATTGAAATATTTTTCAAATTTTAAGTGAAAAAAAATTAAGATAAATAAAACTGAATTTTTTAATATTTGTATCTTTAAAAAAAATGTTAATACTTTTATGTACATTTGTAATATTTTAAATACCTTAATTCCAATAATAAGAAACCCTCTTCATTTCTGGATTGCTTCAAAGAAATAAAAGAGACATCATTGCAGAACATGACAGTGACAAATACAGAAGAAAATTGAATGGATAAATTAAAATTACTAGGAGTAAATTCCTATTTTGATAAAGAACTTCTAATAGGTGGCATGGAGTGTCTTAATCGGAAGGGGGGAAATGCGGAAAATTTTCCAAGGTTCGTAAATTTAGCAAGAAAATATCTTTCAGCATCTGCAAACATCATATAGTGAACGTTTATTTTGTGAAGCTGGTAATATATATGAAACCATATGGAACAGACTTCTAAAAATGATATGCGACATTATGAAATGCACTTATGTACTATGCAACTTAAAATTTATCAAATGTTAAATTTTTACTATAATAAATGTACTGCAATGTGATTATGCAATATATTTTATTAAATATATTTAAAATATTTTTTAAAAACAATTTATCCTGAATTTATTCTCTCGAATATCTGTTTAGCATTTTGCCAAACCCAATATTCAGCAAAAGGGTCGAATTGCCCTAATACTGACTATTCATTACATCCTTAGTTGGTATTGTATGTGTATGAAACAAAAAGCAACAGACCTCTTCCTGAAAATGCTGAAAAATTATTGTTCTTGCATCAGAATTTCAGGCTTTGCAATGATCAGTTATGTAACTTTATTAAATAAATAAAAGAAATTTAAATTAAAAGAAAACAATGATAAAATGGAAAATAATGAAAACAATAGACGTTTTTGCGTGCACGCTTTTATTAAATAAACCTATACACTATGTAACTTAAAATTGGGTAAATTTTTTGATAATAAGTGTAATTCTGCAATATTCTTTGTTAAATGTATGTTGTAAAAGCACAATTTAAAAAAATTATTATCCTGAGTATATTCGGCCGAATATCTGTTTACTATTCGTCAAAAGGGCTGAATATTCGTTACATTCCTACTTATTACTGTGCTTCATGCATGAATACTCGTAAGCCATTGTAAAAATGAACCATTGATGATTTGTACAAAATTTCTAAAGAATTCATTAATTGATATTTTTTTCAAACTTCCTTACGAAGAATCCTGAATTTACTATTAAAGTCTGAAAATGTTTTGAAATCCTAAAGAACTTGGGCAGAATATTGTAAATGAAATTTGTGTAAAATTGTCTTTTAATTAGAGAAAAAAAAAAAAAAAAATCTTTAAAGAAACGCTGTAGAAAAATTGAACCGGTTTTTAAGAATCAGTTTTTTAAGGTTTTAAGATATAATGATTTGATGTAATAATTTTTACTTTCCTCTTAATAAGATACTTAGGGGTGCAATCTTTTCTAAAAATAAAATCATTAAGTAACTAGTTTGAACTCTGAAATTCTTTCTTTGTAGTTGCTTTTGTTATTCTATGCTTAGTTTTTATGGTAAAGTGAAAACATAAGCTAAAGCAGTCATCTCTGTGTATACAAATGAAGGTGTGTTAAATTGATTTTACATTTTTTTAACAGTTATTTTTTTAATTCCTTGTGTCATTGATATTTTTTTTCCCTTTACTTCACAACATTGAAAGTCTCATTGTAGTCAAAATAATAAGCTTTTAAACCCAAAAAATTAAAATTGTAACTGAAAAATCAAGGGTCATTTTTGAGATAGTTATTGCATTACTGTAATGAGTAACTGCCACTCTTTATTAATTGTGCAGTAAATTTGCAGCTTTTTATGTCAAAATTAAATTATGCAAGTCTACTATATTCTATATATAGGTACTTTATTGCATTACTGCAATGAGTAATTATGCAACTCTTTATAAATTGATGCATAAATTTGCAGTTTGTTTTATGTCAAAATTAATATATGTGTAACATTATATGTGTATATGTGCCATTTTTTTAACTAAAATGTTGGTATATTAATAAAATATTAGCATATAGTATATAAATAAAACTTTCCTTTTGGTCCCACTTCTTCATCTGAATTAATGTATATTATAAGAAAATCAATGTGCTTTTGCTTCAAAAAGTAGTTATTTTATTCAATTCATTTCTCTATTTTTTGTATAAATGTTTTTTTATTTTCCCTTAAATAACAGTAGATATTCAAGGGAACCTTTTATCATCCAGCTTTGTCATTGAGGCTATTGTTGATAGGTTTTCATTCTCTTTTTTTAATTTGAATGCCATTTCTGAATGGTATGAATGTTTTTGTTCAAGTCCTTAGTTTTTCTTTTTTTTTGCTTTGATTGATGTTGATTGTTGGGATCTGCAACTCCAGCATGAAATTAATCTAGCCTTAGTTTTTATTTTTATATTCTTCAGATGTGCATTAAATTGTTTAGTAACCATGCCATTTAGGTGAAATTGATAATTTTCTAGCATATAGAAATATTAATTCCAAATTTTCAGTAAGTGATAGATAGCAAAGATACACTTTTAATCTAAAAATACAGGAATATGAACAAAACAAAAAATAGACACAATGCATCTGGTGTGTCCAAACACAGCAGATTCCAGGAATGCAGTGACAATAATGCAATATTAACTAACAGAATAAAAACCTAACAAAAGACAAAAAACTAGACTGTAATAAATACAAAAACACAATAAAATTGAAAAAAGAAGAACAATCCATATCAAAGGCTACTCTCCGCCGGGATTCTAAATTTCAGAGTAGGGATAATTTTCTGTAGAGGAAACGACTATAAAGTCAAAAATTAAGTTCCCTCTGTTACCTGAATTAACCCTGTAGATTGATAGAAATAAGAAAAAACTTCCCTCAAAACTTTTTTAATCTAATATGCAATAACTAAATAAGATTCAAGCTTAACTTTAAAAACATATTAAATGGTTTTTCATCCATTTTTCACAAGAATAATCAGTTTTGTAGTTTCCTTTCTGCTTTGGTAGATTATTGTATGTGTCCAAATTTCTTTATTGGATGTCCAAATTCTTTATATCTTTCATCTTTTAACTATTTTTTTTTGTAATTTTCAAGAAATCTAATTTTGTTTCATATCCATACATTTTAAATCAATTTTTTTCATAATGCCATTCACAAGACTTTAATAAAGGCGCATGATTGATTTGAAACTAGAAAAATAATTTTAGGGGTGAAGTTTTTAAAAAAAATGGAAGTGTTTCTTTGATGAATTTGAATGAAAGAATTATTTTGCTTACATATAAATATTTTAGTGAATCTTATAGCTTTTTAATTTATAGCAACTTCACAATGTAAAATGTGTTTTTGCATTGTAGAAATTTGAAACTGTGGTATTCTTAAAAATAGGTTTGTACAGATTTTGAAAGCTAACTTTATTATACTGTTTAACAATGTTCAATTCGAAACTATGTTTAACTGAGTTAGTCTAAAAAAGGCCTTTATTTTGTGTGCTTACAAAACTTTGGGAACTTGTTTTTGTTGAGCATCAAAATGTGGGAAGTTTCTCTAATTACATTTTGGCAAAAAAAGCTCACTTCAAAATATTTTAAAATATATGCATGTCTCATGAATGTCATTATTGATTTGGTACTTTTCGATTAGATGTGTTCCAGACGTGAAATGTGCCTTGATGGCAATTGTGGCCGTACTAATGGAAAATTACCATTGATTTTTAGCATATTGGCCTATTATTATTTTCACTTTTATACTATACTTGTTATGAAAAATAAATACAGTAAAAGCTTAACTAACCAGCAGGCTCGGAAAACTCTGATTTCCGGATAGTTGAGTGTGACGGGAAAAATGGGGGGGGGGATTATAGCCTTTTTAATTTTTCCTGCCAAATAATTTTGTTTTTATTAATGTCATATGTCATGAAATGTGCATTAAATATAATTTTTAAGAATACTTCTGTATCTTCCATAACATTGTATTTACAAAACATATTATGAAGATTTTAATTTAACATTGATGATAAAAATTTTTAAAAAGTATGATCTGTAGCGGAAGTTTTAAAATATAAACATATAAAAATAGCGGACGAAACTGAAAAATATTCTACTCAGCAAGCATAATTAAACTCTTTTAAGTGATCATAAACAAATCCCAGATTGAATATCAAAATTAATTATCTTTTAGAAGATCGCAAGGGTTATTGCACAATACGCACACCTCCAATTCTCCTGCACTTGATATTACGTAATCGGAATCAACATCTGCCGGTATTTGGAGAGTAAATAAAGGAAAAGAAAGAGACTTACCAATCTGGAGTAGCGTCCGGCCCGGGGGCTCGGTGGGGGTTTTTTTTTTTACCAATTCTGTCCCTTTTTGTTGTTGTCGATTTCGCTTTTAGGTCTTGTTTTTTGGCGAAAGGTGAGGACCTTTCAATTTTTTTTGGTTCTCACTTTTGATTTGAACCTCCCCTCCCTCCTAAAACAAGTCTGCGTAAATCTCGGTACTGTATATATATATATATATTTTCCTTCTACGCCCCTCAGTGCGGAACGAACATTGCATTCCAGAAATAAATTGTCCGCGTGAATGGAACAGTGCGAGCACTAAATTTTGGCGCACAGATGTAAAATTTTTAGAAAAACTCATTTTCTAATTTTTCCGGTTAGTTGAGCTTTCTGGATAATTGAGAATTTACTGTACTATAAAAGTTATGAAAAATATGCTATATTTTTATATGCAATTCATTTTCTGTTCTATTTTTTCCAAATCTTCTAGATTAAGTCGGATATCTTCAGGTTTTTTTTAAGTTTGCATTTAAATATGGTTAATGTTAAGTTTAAGGTATGCAGCCAATTCCTCTCCACTTTGCATCTGCGATTCGTAGCCGCCAAGAGGAAGGCGTTACATTGCGTAAATTCTCGTTTTTGGAATTTAAAAAAAAACCTAGATTCCTAACATTCTATGAAAAAGCGTAGCTACTAGGTTCCCACTTGGCTGAAAGCGAAGCCGCTGATGTTTTTTTTTTAAGTTAAAAAAATTTGCCCGGAACCCACTTGCGATGCCGTAGCCGTTGCGCTCGCAAGAGAACAATAAAATGTTCACTATGCACCCTAAACAAATGTTCTCAGATCGCCAAACCATCTTGCTCTTGGCAACAAAAAGTTGGCGATGCAAAGTGGAGAACAACGGCTGCGTATGTTAAACTTAACTTTTACCTTAAATATATATATTTAAATTTCCTCAGTTTAACTAATTCACTAGTTTACAGGTGTATTATTATGCACAGAAGTGAACTCTCTGAATTCTTCCCCAATGGAATCAAACTGAAATATGTTTTTTTTATATTAGGTCTGTAACTGATCCAAGGGATGGTAGGAGGGTAGCTCTGAAGAAGATGCCAAATGTCTTCCAAAATTTGGTTTCCAGTAAAAGAGTGTACAGAGAAATTAAAATGCTGTGTTTTTTCAAGCATGAAAATGTAAGTAGCAATTAGTATTGTTGATAAATAGTTTAAATGTTTGCAAATACTGCCTTCACATTATATCTAAATTTTACAGCAATTTTTAAATTGTTCCTGCTTTTTTTTTCCAACATTTGATCTTGTAATTTAGTGCTGAAAACAGTGTTTATTGGAAAGAGCCATCAGCTAAGTCTTAATGCTGATTGAAAGGTTGGTGCTGATTTGATGAGGATGGAAGTCTTTGAGTATTTTGTGCCTAATCTGGTGATAAAACAGAGTTCTGGAAGCTTTGATAAGTTATTTTATAACTTTCAGAATTTTTAATTACATAGTTGTAGAAATTATTACTGAATATTACAAAATTATATCAAGTACCTTGCAGCTTTCAATACAGGCAATCTGGTTTAGAGCCTTGTCTTCAGTACTAAGAATTGAATTACATAATTTTAGGAGTGAATAATTGCTAATATAATAGCCCAGATCTCTTGGTAATACTCTGATGTCACCAACAATAAAACTCGCGCCATAGCACTGCAAGACATTAAACAGCATTATTTCATTATTAGAGAACCTAAATTTCAGTAATTTTAAATTTTAAAGAATAATTGTCGTTATAGTCTCAAATTTAATAGGTCTAAAATAGTGAAATAAAATTTACTGTTCAGTGTTATAAAATTTATCTCACTATAATCAATAGTTCCCGAGAAATTTTAAATTATATTATATCATATATTTCAAATTACTTGCCGTTTTTTAATAGAAAGTAGTAAATCACGTCAGTGGTATATCAAGCACGGGATATAGTTTGGACGCCACAATGCATCTAATTATTTAGTGCAATCGTGATGATATAATTTGATAATATTTTTTGGCAACATTAAAATTTACACAAAGACATCTGAAGTACAAGGTAAATTGTTAAACAACGAAAAATGCTTCACACTGAATGTTGTTTACCAAGAGGTTTTTTGAAGAAAAAAAATATGTAAGTAAAAAAATATTTTCTGTCATAATACATATGTTTATTTTATTTATTTTCTATCAATGTTAAACATTTCTCTCGCATATATATCTATTTAAACACGTCAGATTTGACGGGAAATCTCTCGAATGAAAAGGCAATTTGCGCCCGTCAGACCGTGAGGGGTGATTTACTAGTAACTATATAATTCAACAAGTTTTTATATTTTTGCTGATGATTTGAATATTGTAATTGTTTCCATATATGTAATTGTATTTCTTTGGCTATAGATCTATTTAGTGTTTCATGGGTTTATTCATCATTTAGTGTTTCATAAATAAATATTGTTTTGCTTTTAATTAACTTTCTACTTTGTGTCGAATCACAGTAATTGTATTCTCTATCTTATGAACTTAAAAAATAGTATTATATGTACATTGAGTTCCAAGACAAATTTAAAAAATGAATCTTCAGTTGATTTTTTGTTATTCTAATATTTTTATAAACGAATATGATGTAATGTACTTTTTACATTGAATGTTAATTTATGTATGTTGGTTTTGAGCTCAGTAATTTCACCCTGTTAATGATTTTCAACAATTTCTTTTTAATATAGGTTCTGTCTGCATTGGATATTTTACAACCACATAGTATAGATTTCTTCCAAGAAATGTATCCTTCATAGTAAAAGTTTCAATTGTTAGATAACTTTTATCTGAAAGTGGTATCAAAATCAGCTTTTGAAAAATTATTAATTTGTGCCAATTTTAAAACTTATTATATAAAATATCTTTTCTTTTGTTATATAAAAAAAAAAAAAACCTCAATCGTGTAATTTGTTCAGCATTTTCACATTTTATTGTTAGAAACTAAAAATTAAATTGTTTTACTTATATTTATTTACATGTAATTCAGTATTGATTTTTGTTTTGTCCAAATAGTATTTCTGTTTAGATAGATAAATGGTGTACAAGACTTTTTAAAATTCATGCAAATATATTTTAAGTTTTTTTTAATCTTTATTTATTAATTTATTTTATTAAATAGAAATTAGAGCTGTATACAGTGTAGAAAGAGGTAAAAATATTTCATTAAAAAATGGCTTTCTACATTTTTCTTGTAGTGTTTGCTGTATTATTAAAATGTTTAGGATGAGTGTATAACTCGTCATTGAATTCAACTAAAATCTCATAGACATAATGAATAAATATAAAGAAGATATTTGAAATAACAAAAGAATCAAGAAAATAATGTCTCAGAATATTGTGAGTAGATAATAAAATAATGATAGACTTGGCTGACATTTAGAATTGTAATTGTTTGTTTTGAATAATTTTTAGAAGTACTAAAGTTGCTAAATATTTTCTTTTAGTTGAATTTCATTTGTTCATGTTATATTAGAAAAGTGTATATGATTTTTGATTCTGAAAAGTTTCTAATATTATGAGTTTTGATCAAACATCAAATCTTTAATTTTTTTTATCATAAAATAAAGGTTAATTTTATCATAAGTAATCTTTTTAATAATTAAAACCATGTTGATTTAAGAAAGCTAACAATGAATGACTAGCTTGATTCTCAAAAACATTTTTCATGTCAATTTTAGTCATTGAATGGTATAATAAATCATTTCCTTAATACATGAATCAGTTATGTTATCACAGAACTGATGCAGACAGATTTGCACAAAATAATAGTCTCTCCTCAACCACTGACTTCGGATCATGTGAAGGTATTTCTGTATCAGATTTTGAGAGGTAAGAAGTTCTTGAAGCACTTTTATATATATATAGATGAAAATAATAATAAGGTTAATCATTTATGCACAAAAAAGGCCCATGAGGATTGTTATAAAAATAAACATTTTGATGGAAGAACATAATGCATAATTTTTTAATATGTGAAATTTATAGAATGTTTGATTACTTTAAGTGCAATTTTGATCAATCAGTTTTTCTAATGTTCATATAAAACAATAGATAATACTAGTTCAGTAATAAAATGTAATATAATTGTTAAATAATTATTTAATTTACAAAAAAACTTAAGACTTTTGATTACTTCTTTTTGTGATGAATTTATCACATATTTGATAGAGTTGATTTCATATTATTTAATTTTTTGCAGATTGTTTAAAATTTTAATCAGTAGTTGCTTGTCATATTAGAAACTGTGCTGCAAACTTTATTTCTCGATATATAGAATGTACATATAAAAAAAGATTATTTTTAATATGTAATGATTTATTTTTATTTGAAAAATAGGAAGTAAAATCAGTGCAAATGTATTAAGTTCAAATACTTTCTCTCTTGATTATTCAAGTTATATGGTTAAAATAAATAAATAGACCCAAGATAAACATTATTGGATTTTCAGAATAAGAAGACAGATAGAGATTGATGAAGTACCAGAATCATTTGTATCTTATGTAGTACTATAAAACTTTGCACTCAAGGAGGTAACTTTGCACCAGTGCAAAATTTGTGTGAAATATGAAATAGAGGGTAACTGATTAGGGGTACGGGATTGAGATTTTTACTTTCTCATATACGAAGAGAGTATTGTAAAAGAGAAAGTATTGTAATCGTCAAAAAATTCAAACTCGATATTTTGACGAATCTCTACGTTTTAGACTTCCTCGAGTCCGAAAAACACAATTTTGGAATTATGTCTATCTGTGAACACTATAACTCGAAAACTATTAAAGCTATAGAAATGAAATTTGGTATCTGATCTTCACACATAATTTGTAAGCCTTTATCAAATTTTGGACAAAATTTATCTACGGGAAGTCTGTCTGCGTTCATGTGAACACTATAACTCAAAAACTTGAATAGCTAGATTGATAAAATTTGGTACACAGTTTTATCAGCAGGAATGTAGATTCATCAAAGGGTTGACCGTCTGTATAATTGCATACAGTAAAAGCTTAACTAACCGGTATGCTCGGAAAACTCCGATTTCCGGATACCTGAAAAGTCCGGATAGTTGAGTGTGTCGAAAAATGGGGGGGGGGGGTTAGCCATAGCCTTTAGATTTTTTCGGCCAAATAATTTGTTTTTGTCATTTTTAGATGTGCATTAAATATAATTTTCAAGAATACTTCTGCATCTTCCATAACATATTTACAAAATATGTTATGAAGATTTTAATGTAACATTGATGGGGAAAAAAGTATAATCTGTAGCCGAATTTTTACCGTAAATATATAGATTGTAAAAATATAAGCATATAAAAATAGCTGATGAAACTGAAAAATATTCTACTCAGCAAGAATAATAAAACTCTTTTAAGTGATCATAAACAAATCCCAGATTGAATATCAAAACTAATTATCTTTTAAAAATCAAAAGAGTTATTGCGCAATACTCGCTCCTGCATGTGATATTACATAATCAGATTTAACATCTGCCGGTATTCGGAGATTAAGTAAAGGAAAAGAAAGAGACACCAATCTGGAGTAACTCCCCATGAGCTTTTTTTTTACCGATTCTATCCCTTTACCTTTTTTCGGTTGGCGATTTCGTTTTTAGGTCACGTTTTTTGACGAAAGGTGAGGACCTTTTATTATTATTATTTTTTTTTTTGGTTCTCACTTTTGCTTTTGAACACCCACCCAAAAAAACGAGTCTGTGTACGTCACAGTACTGTATATTGCTTTGTTTTTTTTTCCTTCTACGCCCCTCCGTGCGGAGCGGACGTTGCATTCCAGAAATAAATTGTCCACGTGAATGGAATGGCACATGCTAAAATTTGGCGCACGGATGTAACACTTTTAGAAAAACTCATTCTCTAATTTTTCCGGTTAGTTGAGTTTTCCGGATAATCGCGAGTTTACTGTACTTGTGAACACAATAACTTCTTAACACAAGGACTTGTATAAATGAAATTTGGTATGTGACCATTCAACCTTAATTGTAGATTTGTGTCCAATTTTTGTTTCAGTTGGTTAAAAAAAAGGCATTCAAATTGCTTCTTCGGTTTTCTTACTTAAGCGCAGTCTTGGCGAGTGTGACGTTGACACGCGCTGAACTTAAACAAGTGGATGAACATTGCATTTTGGGTTATATTACATTCTCGTTTTTTTTTTTTTTTATCGACGCAGCGGAAGGTAGGTTGCCATAATTGCCAAGCATTGATATGGGACGTTTAGATGCTAAATAAATAAATCATGAATAGAATGGGTATGCATTTAGCTTATTTTACTCTGATAAAAAAAAATCAATAATGTTTAATCAACCTTATGAAATGAACATGTAGAATAATAAAAAAAAATGCGAGGTTAATTCTTTTTAGCCCAGTCACACTTTAAAACTGATTTTACTTTCTTAATTATATCATTTTCTTTCACGTAATTATAAAATTGGGTACAAGTCATTTTAAAATTGTAATGACACAGAGTTTAGGAAGAAAACGGAGCAAATAATAATATGGAACTTAAGGTTAACCTAGGGAGAGAGAAAATGACACCTTTCAATAAAGTATACGAGAAAGTTTAGGGGAGACCACATTCCCGCTGGTTTTTTCTAGTTTCAAGGAAACACAGACTAGTGTATTTCATTCCTTAAACGTATATAACAATCAATCGGGAGGTTCCAGAAGGAAAAGACGATGAGCCAATTTTTCAGTGAAAATTTTAGTGCTGAGAAATCTTTCTCTCATTAGGAAAGTATGACATTTCTGAAGGCAAGTGCATTTAAATGTGAAAGATAATAAGCCTAGCTTTCAATTTGTTGCTTTAAATGCCAATTATATTTGTTAGTCAAGTTGTAATTAATTTTTTTCTGACCTGGGGTAGCTGCTTTGCACCGAAAAGGAGCGATTCTTTGCACCATGGAAATTTTTGATAAAAAGCAACCCCAGTTGATTTTTTAACTTATTTTTGTATTAAATAATAATAAGAACAATGTTTGCTTAAGCTTCAGATAGAAAAGGAAGTTAGGGACTTGTAGGTATATGGAGTTCTCTCCAGCTACCTTAGATGCTTGATTTAACTCCATTTCTCAAATTTAGTGTAATCTTAAAGAGGTAAAAGCAATTTAAATTTTTTTTGTTCCCCATGATGTGAATAGTTTATTACAAAAGAAAGCTAATTCATATAACTAAACATGGAAATCCCCTAGTTTTCTCCATTGAGAAGGAAAAGACCGTTGCAACATTTTTCCTGACGTTCCAGCAACATTTTTGTTTTTCCTTTCTATTAAATTTTGATGCATTTTTTGTTTATTTGAATGTACAGAATTTTTTTTACATACCTTTCAGGTTATCAATGAAAATACTTAACATTGACTTTCAAGCAATTTTTATTACAAATGTTTTGTTACAAAAAATAAACTGAAAATGTTCTAAATGGGTAATTTTATTCAAAAAAAATTTTTTTTTTTTTTTGCTGGATTTCAAGATTTTGTATATTTCCACCCAGGTTGTCAATAAATTGATTAGCATTGCATCACGGCAAGTTTGTTAGTGAAATTTACGGGGAAAAGTTAGCAATTGCAAAGTATCCCCACCTATGAGGTAACTTTGCACCAACATTCCGAAAAATCATAATTATTAAATCACTGTCTGATCCAAATTTTGCTGCAAAACATTTCTCTAATAGTCCCTCAATGAGGAAAAAATTCAAAAAGGCTTTCTTTTAGAGAAATACCTGTAAATAATTTCAAAATTCTGTCTGAAGTCATGAAAATCGGTGCAAAGTAACCCCGTTTTACTGTGTCACTGAGCTAACAAAAATGTAATTTTCTCACTATATGTATGTCATTTTATTGTGTGTACTAAGTGATAACTTGGTCACATTCGAATTGGAAGGCTAGTTCTTTTGTTTTCTTCTTGAGGCTCTATTAAATGATGATCAGTTTTTGCACTTAAGTTGCTGTCACCTGTTTTGGTTGATAATAGATTTTATGCATATTTGCATGGAATCGTCCAGTTTTTAGTAGAAAATTACACTTGAAGAAGAAAGTTTTTGGAATGATTTCATCTCTTTTTTTTATTTACTCTTATGAAGCCTTGAATTTAGCAATGAGATTTCTGTAAGATACATCTTCACACTTCAAAGTTAAATTAAGAAGTGAAAGAGAAAGTATAATTAAGAAGTGTATTATTGGAAAGTGCCAGTAAAAATCTGTTGGTAACATTTCATGTTTTCACCAAATGGGATGCAGGAATTTTGGCACTTGTAACATGTCAATCCCAATGAATGATTACAATCAGAAGAGGTTATAGTTAATTAAATGTTCATTAGAATTCATAAAAAATTAGACATTATACAAAAATGAAACATCAGATGTTTACTTTATGCTTAGAGAAATATTTTATATAGAATATAAAGTATTATATTTTGCTGTTAGAGAATAGAATATGATTGATGGTTTTTTTTTCCAGTTAAAATATTTTTTTATGGATTTTAATTTAATTTTTTTTTCAGTTAGTGTAGTTTGTTTCAAGTTGCAAGCTTTTAAGTCTCTGTTATCCATTTTGAAATGCGAGAATGTGAAAAATAATTTATGTTAATTTGTATCATAAAAAAAGGAATGTTCTTAAATTATCCTAAATATTAAATGTTTTTTATAAATTAGTTTGAGAAAAGTCTTTTCTATGTGCAGCTGTGGCTTTTTTTTTATGCTGAAAAACCTACTTTCAGCATTCTCCTAATACCATGGTTTTGATACTTTCTGGTTGCCTTTTATTTTATTAAATTTTCATTTTATTTAGTATGTATCTGTAATTTCATTGAACTATAAAATTAATCTTGTATTTGTAATTGATTAAGAGCTTGTGAGGCAATTACTTTCATTCAAAATTTCTGAGAATAAGAAACATTTATTTGTGTGGGGGAGAGGAAGAGAAGAAAAATTCTCAAATTATGCTGAAGATTAAATATTTCTGATAAGCATAATTGAGTTAGTTTTTTCCAGTTATTCAGATAAAAATTTTGTTCATTAATAGAAAATCTGTGCCCATTTTTTATACTGCATTGTAAAAGATTTAAAATAATTCCTTTGATTTTGCATTTTGTAAAAAAGACCAATATTTCAGTAGAGTTAGATTTTTATGGAATCATTTGATTGAATTTCTTTTAAAATATATCATCTTTCTCTTCAAAATTTGTCAACTGAAATGTAACATATATTTCTCTTTTCCTTATATTGATTTTATAGAAGGCTTGAAATGTTTTTGTTGTATTTTTATTTAGGTTTAAAATATCTTCACTCTGCTAATATTCTGCATCGAGACATCAAACCCGGAAATCTTCTTGTCAATAGCAACTGTGTTTTAAAGGTAATTAAATTTTGCAACTATTTATGTAAAATAATCTCATGGAATTAATAAGCTAAAATAATTTATTTCAGTCCTTTGCACTTTTAAAATACAGAATAGTTCTTTCGTAGGTGTGTCAGTCAGTCATCCTTCACTCTTCTAGTCTTTATTTTTTTTATTTAAAAGTCCATTCAGAAATTTAGGATATCTATTCAGTATGGAATTTATACAAGTTTGGTCTTAAATCCATCATCAGATATTCATTTTTCTTTTAAAAATAGTTTTGAACTTTTTAAACATATTCCATTTAAAAATAAAATGTCATATGATCTTTAATTATTCTCCTTATTTGTTTTTATTTTCTTCACATGCATTAACTGCTAATTACATATTGAAATACATTCAACTGATTTTTTAAAAATATCAAATTAAAATAACCGACAACTTTTCTTTTATATATTTAAATTTGTATAGATATATGATAGTTATTAGGCTCAGGTCTTGCAATGGGAAGGCACTACTTGGGAAATTCAGTTAGGGATGAAAGGTGGTATATTAATAATATATAACCTTTAGAGTGTTCACCCATTAAAATATAAAAGCACAATAGTCAGCCCATTACAAGAAAAGAGCCTTCAAACTTTTTCTACAGCTTATATACTAAAAAAATATTGCCCTCATTCAGTTTTGAAGCAGCACTGATAATAACATACTTGCCTACCTATTGGATGGTCATGTTTCAATCCTACATGTTTTTTTTTTTTTTTTTTTTTTCAAAATAATTTTTTAAATTAATAATTTCAAATTAAGTTAACAAATATTTTAATTAAAATATTCATTTTTTATGCATAGATTAACTGTTAATTCATATGATACTTGAATTATAGTTAAAATTTAATTTTCAAACAGTTAAATAAATATAAATACAACTTTAATGGTGATAAATAATAACTGTAATTACCCTCATTATGAAAACATTTCATGTAGGGTTTTTTTTTATTCATAAATTTTAGAAATTCTTTTCTACTTGTATTAATTTTTAATTGCAATCAAGGACCAGAATAATAATTTATATAAGCACATTGAAAGAAAAAAATATTTTCACATTTCTTGCTCTGTTCATAAATGATTTTTGTTCATGAGAGCAACGTTACTTTAGGATATCTGTTGGGATACAAACTTCAAGTTTTTGACTATCTTCTTATGTATTCAAAAGGTTAACAGCTGTGCTCTACTATTTCCTGATCAAAACGAGTTCTATAAAGCTGGAATGAAGCTTTTGTAATTATTTTAATTTAGTAATTTAAAAAAAATGAATGAATGTTCTGTGTTTTTATCTGTTAGAGCAGGGGTTCCCAACCTTTCTTCCCTCGCCTACCCCCGATTATTCATATTGTTTTCGTGTACCCCCTACCATCATATCCAACTCCCCTCCCCAACCATCTGTCTATGCAAAGAAGTTTTATCAATAATATTAAGGTTAGCTTAAAAGTAAAATGACTCAAATTAATAACATTTGCAGAACTTATTTTTAATTTTACATTTTATTGCATTTTTAAAATAGTATTAGTTTAACGCCAGAACAAATGAAACCAGTATTGTAATTATTTCGTTTTAACTTATAAGGATAGGTAAAAATTACACTTCATACTAATCAACTTTTCAAGTGGTATAGTTATTAAATAGCAAGTATTTACTTGGAGTAAAAAAAAAAAAAAAATCTCTAGCTCTTTTAATCCCTAATGTTTTCTTGTTTCCGCCATTAAAAAAATTTGATTTCGTGTACCCCCAAATGCTCCTTAACGTACCCCTAGGTGTATGCATACCACAGGTTTGGAACCTTTGTGTTAGAATCCAGAATCCACATACAGAATTTAATCAGTATTTCAGAGCAAGTATTGGTCATGGTATCAGTGTACTTTTAGTTTAATTCTCTACATTACTTAAATATTCAGATAGATTTACTTTTTCTTTTTGATGACACAAAAATGAACGTTTTATTTCCTAATGAAAAAATCTTAATAGAAATTGTTTAAATTCTTTTTTTTTAGCAATTTATCTTAACTTGAATATCTGTTTCAACTTTTTTTTTCTCTCATTAACATTGTTTAGATTTTATATGTATTTTCATAGCAATTTAGGATTAAAAGTCTTTGTTGGTGGTGTTTATAGTAAATTGCCCAATTAGTAATATTTAAAAAAAAAATTAAATTATTGTTATTTTCTCGATACATTTACTTGCAATATATAAATTCTGATATATTAACTTGGAAATTGTAGCTGTTGATTCATTTTCCCATTAATATAAAATTATTTCATAATTAAATCAGCAATTGACTAGAAAATTTTATGCAAGAATAAGATATACTTTCAACAATTCAGCCACATAGCTTTTAAGGTTGTCACATTGGTATGTTTAAAAGCTAAAAAAAAATTTAAAAAAATGTATTGCTGAAAATAAAAGAAAGAATAGGTGCAATAAATAAAATAAAAATTTATATAGATTCAGAAAAAGCCTACTGCTGAACATTGTGTAATTATAATGGAAGGTTTTTAGTGCTTTGCCATGTCTTTAGTCAATTAATTTTATACGTGGAGAAATTGATGTGTCAGCTAGTAATATCTAGAAAAATGAATTATGTTTTATAGGGAAAAAAATGATGGCTTAAATATAGTGTATTTGTAATAAACATGTTTATAATTACAGTATGTTGATCAAATACTTAAACATTGTATCCTTTTGTTTTACTTCAGCTATATAGATTTTTATGACTATACCAATATTTTGCCTTTATAGATTTGTGATTTTGGACTGGCAAGAGTGCAAGAACTTGATGAAAACAAACATATGACACAAGAAGTTGTCACTCAGTACTACAGGGCACCAGAGTTACTTATGGGAGCGTCACATTATTCTTCTTCTGTTGATATTTGGTCTGTTGGGTGTATATTTGCTGAACTTTTAGGCCGTCGTATCCTCTTTCAAGCTCAAACTCCTATACAGCAGGTGTGAATCACGGGTCGATTTTATCAGTATTTGCATGAATTTATTTTGTATAGTTTAGATAGAAGTAACAAATTCTTTTGTGAGATGTAACAGGAAATCATCCATTCAACGTGTCTCAACTTGCATGCTTTTGTGCTCGTGTACTTCATTCTCTTATGGTTCATGTTTGTTTAACAAATGAAAATATTAATTGCAGAAAGTGCAGTTTATTAGTTGCCACTAAGGAAAAAGATTTCTGTAGATCTTAGATGTTAAAGTTCACTATATTTTTTTTTAATTGTGTGATTGACTTTGATTTGAAAAAATTAATTACCTACTTTAATGTCTATTTTTTATGTTTTGTACCAACATAAAACTGATTAAATCATAATGTTATGTGCATGATGGTGATTTTTAACATAATACTACAAAACCTTTTCAAAGATAGTTTTGTTTACTTTGACCGGAAATATATCGCAATATTTATAGTTACGAAATTTTTTTGGAAGCTTTTAGTAATTAAAGCTTAAGTATTTAAGCTTAAATACTTAAGCTTTAGGCAAAGTTAAAAATAATTCGTGAAATGTTTGTTTTAATGGAATTTTAAGGTCTTGTACAAATTGGATGTCATCTTACTTGAAATAATAAATTTTTCATTTGTATGTATTTCTGTAGTTATATTCTCCTCGCTGTGGTATATTAATGACCACTAGACCGTCTGCCAGAATTCATCCTTGGTCGTCCCAATGTTCAATCATTCAATATCAATATATATTATGAACTTTGTTTCTTGAAATTAATCTTTTCTCTACTATGTCATAGAAATTTATTATATACGTTTTAATGTTTAAATATTGTGTTGTCTCTGCTAGTCTTTGTGTCAAAAATAAATTTGGTTTATTTAATTTCATTTTCAACAGAAGTAAGAAAATTGTCCAAAATTTTACTGTACATAATTAGTAGGAAAACCATTTTTTAAACATTATTTAATTTAGATATTTGTAAAGACGTGCTTGATAGTTAGAAATTATTTTTTACAGAACATTACATTGTAAGAATTTTACTTTCTTTGTAGTTGGAACTAATAACTGACTTACTGGGTACTCCCTCCGAAGAAGATACTAAGACTGCTTGTCATGGAGCCAGATCTCATATATTGCGTCGGCCCCATAAAGCAAATTCCATGGCTGCACTTTATACTTTATCTTCTCAAGCTACCCATGAAGCTGTCCATCTTTTATGTCAGATGCTGGTCTTTAATCCTGTAAGTAAATTATTTTTAGCATGTGTATTTTTAACAAAATATTTACTGTTTGTAAGAACATTTATATTCCAAAGAATAAAAGAGGGAAGAAATTCAGCGATTCCAAACAGTAGAATTCAGTGTTTCTTCTGATAGCAAAGGTCATGAAAAGATCCTGAATTATAATTTTGGTATTGAAAGTAGTAATAATTTTTTTTTTTTTTTTTAATTGGAAGTCATGTTTTTTGCCCTCGGAGAATTCTTCTAGAATTGGGAGGTAGGAAGATAAGTTTCACCCGTCTTCAACAATATTTGAAAAGTTTTAAAATAATTCTTGATAAACGCTAGGCATTTTTTGGTTGTAAGACTCGTCTTGAACTCAGTGCAAAGATTATAATTAAATTTAGTACTTTTTATACTCATAAAATCTACCTTTGAAATTAGAAATATAGTGCTGCATTTCAGGTTTCTTCATTTATATTAATGAATAAATACTTGGCATCCATTTGAATTTCTTATTTTTAAGGATATTTTTCTGTAGGCAGCAACTCATTAAAAGCACTTTGAATGTGTATTGTTTTTAGAAACTGTTAGAAATTTCTTAAAATAAACTTGTGGGAAGTAAACATGCATGAACAAATTTCTTTATGTTTGTTTCAATTCATTTCTGGACAACATATTCTTTTTATCTAATTATCAGTAAATTTAAGAATTTTAAGTACAGGGTGATTTAAAAAGAAGGAGCTGCAGATTTTAAATATTTATATCTAATGAACGACAATAGATAGAGACACGTACTATACATAATTGGATAGAGACAAGTTCATAGTTTTATTTCATGCAGTCGGATAATCTCAGTAAAATCAGACACGCTCCAACACTTTGGTTCCACAAATTCAACAAGATTGTGATTAATTTATCTTCATGCAAGATGGTACTCCACCACTCGGGTGCACCAGTATCTGAGTGGCACCATTCCTTGCGATTTTTATATATGTGGAACATAAAAGACAGCGTGTATGTACCACCTATGTCTGCTGCTCATCAAGATTTGCGAGATCAAATTGTTCCAGCAGTGAGTTCAATAATTGGACCAGTTACTTCGGGTGTGGCAAGAAATTGACTACAGATTCGACATTTGTCGCATAACAAATGGAGCTCATGTTGAATATCTACTCTATTAAAATTCGAAGGTAAACAAACGTATGTATGTATGTCCTTCTATCTTCTCACGAACCGCCGAACGGAGAAGGGCGCGGAAAGTATCAAAAGATGGGGAATAATCCAGGGAAGCCGTTTCGGCCATTTATATTACGAAATTTTAATTAGTGAAAAAGATATTAATTAAAAACTAATTGACAACAATGCTTTTCATTGTTTCGGATACTTTATAATAATACTTTTCATTGTTACAGCGCAATTCCAAAATTTATTTTATTGTTGAAGTCGTTTACTTTAAAGAACATTGTTACAGCAACAATAAAAAAGTGACGCTGACAGAAATAAAAAAAATGTATTGTTGAAAGTGTATAAATTCTTTTTTCAATCCCGTGATATAACGTCCAACAAAATCATTTTAACGAAATTAAAAGGGGTGCATTATTTCTGTAAAGTTATGTGCCGAAAGATAGAGATTAGTTATGTTAGTGATTTTAATCATTATTCATTGATTTGATCAAGTTTAAATATTTGTGGAAGCTTCTATCTTAAGCTGATATTTGCAAGTTACTATTTTTGCTTTGTTCAATTCTCGCTTTTTCCGATGCCTAAAAGAAAAAGAGGAGTTACAGGGGATGCTGCCAGTAGACGGGAGGCAATTAGGAAACGTGAAAGGAGAGTTGCTGAAACTGACGAAGAAAGAAACCGCCGATTGTCAACTATGGCACAACGTGGCCAGAAGAGAAGAGCGGAAGATACAGAAGAACAAAGAAATAGACGATTGTCACACAGTATTTCTTTTTTAGAGAGCTTATGTGTTTGGATTCATTAATATCGGGAAAAAAATCATTTTCTTTCCTTTTTTGTATTAAGGTGTTTAACTTCGTAACGTTTGTTGGGGAAAGTAAGTGACAATTTTTGTTGAGAAAAACAGAGGCGGGCCATATGAAAATATATGGACCCCGAAGCCTCACATGACCTCGCTTCTCTCCGTCCGGGAATATCCCATTATTAGAGATAACCCGTGCAACGCCGGGCCATACAGCTAGACTGGAATTAGATAGACCAGAGATTCCCAACCTGTGGTACGCATTCCCCTGGGGTTACGCAAAGGACCATTTGGGGGTACGCGAAATAAAGTTGTTAATGGCGGAAACAAGAAAACATAAGGGATTAAAAAAGTTATAGAACTTTGTTTTTCCAAGTCCCTTGGTATTTAATAACTATACCACTTGAATAGTTGATTAATACGGAGTGTAATTATTAGCAATCCTTATAAGTTAATGCAAAATTATTACAATACTGATTTCATTTGTTTTGGCGTTAAACAATACTCTTGTAAAAATGCAATAAAAAATAAAATAAGTCGAGCAGATGTTTTCCAGGCAAATGTCAAATCAGAGTTATTTAACTTTTAAGCTATTCTAAGCCCTTATAATTATTGATAAAAACTTCTTAGCATAGACAGTGGGGGAGGATATGTCAAAAATTAATCAAGAGGTGCGCGAGTGAATGAAGGTTGGGTACCTCTGAGATATATCTTTCATTTCGCTAAGACACGGAATAATTTTTTTTTAGAAAATAACAAATCTTTTTGTATTTTTTTAAAAAGTCCATTTTGACACGTTTTCGTGGGCGGAATGTTTGAACAGCTCTTTTCGCCTTATTTATTTAAGAGAGAATATTGGGCATGTGTCACGTTACCTCACTTCTTTCCGTCAGGGAATGATGCATTATTCGAGATAGCCCGTGCAACGCCGGGCCACACAGCTAGTCTACTCTATTAAAATTCGAAGGTAAACAAACGTATGTATGTATGTCCTTCTATCTTCTCACGAACCGCCGAACGGAGAAGCGTGCGGAAAGTACCAAAAGATGGGGAATAATCCAGGGAAGCCGTTTCGGCCATTTATATTCCGAAATTTTAATTAGTGAAAAAGATATTAATTAAAAACTAATTGACAACAATGCTTTTCATTGTTTCGGATACTTTATAACAATACTTTTCATTGTTGCAGCGCAATTCAAAATATATTTTATTGTTGAAGTCGTTTACTTTAAAGAACATTGTTACAACAACAATAAAAAAGTGACGCTGACAGAAATAAAAAAATGTATTGTTGCAATATGGAAACCTGAACAATGCAACAAGTCAATGTGGATAGAGTTTTGTGTGGGTTTTGGTAATTGATATAAAGAAACAGGGAAAATTAAATCGCTCATATAGGGTTTTTACTAAAACTATTGTTTTCTATGAGGTTTCACTTTTAGATTTCATGTACTCAGTGCGTCTTGCTTCATTTGTATATCAACTGGAGGCGCGTATATGAAAAAATACGGATTCCGATCAACGCTGGGTTATCTCATTCCTTACGTACTAAAGTCAGACAAAAAAATTATTCCGGAATCGTAATTTTACAAAAAAAGATTATTTTTGCGATTTTTTAAAAGTATATTTTGAATCCTTTACGCGGATGGAATGATTGAACCGCTCTTTTCTCCTTATTTATTTAGGAGAGAATGTCGGGCATGTGTTACATGACCTCACTTTTTCTCTCCGTCAAGGAATGACGCATTATTCGAGAAAGCCCGTGCAACGCTGGGTCACGTAGCTAGTCTATCCTATTAAAATTCGAAGGTAAACAAACGTATGTATGTCCTTCTATCTTCTCATGAACCGCCGAACGGAGAAGCGCGCGGAAAGTACCAAAAGATGGGGAAGAATTCAAGGAATCCATTTCGGCCATTTAAATATCGATCTTTTAATTAGTGAAAGAGATATTAATTAAAAACTAATTTACAACAATACTTTTCATTGTTTCGGATACTTTATAACAATACTTTTCATTGTTACAGCGCAATTCAAAATATTTTTTATTGTTGAAGTCGTTTACTTTAAAGAACAATGTTACAACAACAATAAAAAAGTGACGCTGACAGAAATAAAAAAAATGTATTGTTGAAAGTGTATAAATTCTTTTTTTATCCCGTGATATAACCTCCAACAAAATCATTTTAACGAAATTAAAAGGGGTGTTTTGTTTCTGTAAAGTTGTGTGCCGAAAGATATAGATTAATTATGTTAGTGATTTTAATCATTATTCGTTGATTTGATCAAGTTTAAATATTTGTGTAAGCTTCTATTTTAAGCTGATATTTGGAAGTTACTATTTTTGCTTTGTTCAATTCTCGCTTTTTCCGATGCCTAAAAGAAAAAGAGGAATTACAGGGGATGTTGCTAGTAGACGGGAGGCAATTAGAAAACGTGAAGGGAGAGTTGTTGAAACTGAAGAAGAAAGAAGCCGTTGATTGTCAACTATGGCACAACGTGGCCAGGACAGAAGAGCAGAAGAACAAAGAAATAGCTGATTGTCAGGCATGGCACAGCGTGGGCAGGAGAGAAGAGCCGAGGAAACAGAAGAACAAAGAAATAGACGATTGGCAGTAATGGGACAACATAGCCAGCAGAGAAGAGCCGAAGAAACAGAAGAACAAAGAAAAGAGAATACATTTTGGGGGGAACGTAATGTTTACGTTAGCGACAATATATGTAAAAAAAATAAATCGGAGGCGGGCATATGAAAATTAGTAATAAAATGACTAGATTTGAAAGAATATTTACATTTCTTGGAGAAAGTACGTGACAATATTTGTTGAAAAAAAACGGAGCCGGGCATATGAAAAAATATGGATCCGAAGGCCTCACGTGATCTCACTTCTCTCCGCCCGGGAATATCCCATTATTCAAGATTGCCCGTGCAACGCCGGGTCATGCAGCTAGTATATATATATATATATATATATAAACAACCTTTGAACTCTCCTCTATGCAGTGACGTTTCATATGCGTCTCTATCTATCACCATTTGTGAGATATAAATATTTTGAATCTGCTCCTCTTTTTTTGAATTGCCCTGTGTTTTGAATGAAGACATAGTTCATTAAATTTTTTAAAAAATATTTGTATATTAGATTTTAAATTTTGAAATTAATTTGATTCAAAGCCCAAAATAAAATGCAGAAATGAAATTTTTTTTTGAGATTTTTTTTTTTTTTTTTTGTAACTTACACTAAACTCTTTTACCTCAGTGTACCCTGTATACCTTTTAAAAGCTTTACACTAAATTTTATTCACATTACTTTAATTAGTTTTAACATAGAAAATGTTTGATAGATCCATCAGTTAAATTGTAAATCTGATTCAAGAAGCAACTTGAAATACTAAAAGCAACAGCATGGCTAGGAAGATATGTGGGGAAAAAATCCTTTTCTGTTAATTAACTTTTTGGAGGAGGATAAATTAACAAAATATTTCGTAAATGTTCTCTATTTTAATCTTTTGATAAGTTTATCAATCTAGAATTACTGACTATCTATTAAACACTATATACTTACATCTATTAAACAATGAGCTACTGAATGTTAAATTGAATTATTAGACTGTGTAAGCAACATAAAAAAAAGGCGCAAGATGATAGAATTTCTAATTCATTAAATATGTAAGTGTTTTACTCTTTTAAAAAAGGCATATTCTTTAGTTTATTAAGTTTAGCATTTAAAAAAAAAATTCATTACAAAATATTTATTTTCTTAAACATTAAATGATTATTTCACATATGGTTAAATTTCAGAATAATTCTATCCTTGAAAAGGTAAATTTATGATTGTATTCTCTCTCTGTTTTACATTATGGTAGAAATTCCTATATATTATAAAAGGTTTTTTTTATGTGTCATACCAATTTCCATTCTGCTTTTCTGAGAGCATTTTCTTCTCTTTAATGTTACATAAATTGTTTTAGTAAGAGAAACTGCATATATAACCTCTGACTTTATTCCCAAAGTGTTTAATATACCTATTCCTTTCCAATCTAAAGAATATTATTATTTTTTTAATCTCATAGGTTTATGGATTTTATTTCATTTTTATTTTTCTATTCTGTAATACAAGCTTTTGAAAGTAAAGTAAATCATGTTAGAATCTCTTTGTGATTATCTCTTATTTTTATTAGGACAAGAGAATTTCTTGTGCTGATGCATTGACACATCCTTACATGGATGAGGGAAGACTTCGTTATCATTCCTGTATGTGTCGTTGTTGTCAGACCACACCTGCAGGGCGTCAGTATATTACCGATTTTGAGCCAGTTGCTCCTCAAGTTTTTGATGATTGTTTTGAGAAAGATTTGACTTCTGTGCACCAAGTTAAAGGTATTGAAAATTTAAAATGCTATTTTGATGACTGTTATGAGAACATCCTAACAATGGACACTATATACTACTATATTCAAAAAGTTCTGAAGGTTTTTAAGTATTTTCCAAATGTAAATAATTAAGACATTTCCTATTGAACAAACGAAGAGTATCGTAACCAACTAGTCAGAACATATTTCATCCAGTTTAATTAAATTCTAGCAATTAAGAGCTACAGTACATGTGTGTAGCTTGTGATTACAAGCACTCAAAACTTTCTGTTGCTGGAAATGTGAAGTTGTGGGTACTCTATCCTGATAAGGCACCAGCTCACAGGTCCTTCCTGGTGTTAGATTACTTGTCAAAACATCACATTTTAGTACTTCCACATCCAACTGATTCCCCTTATCTCGCACCATGTCATGTTTTCCTAGGATGAAGAATGTGCTTATGGGGCAAGATTCTGAAATTTATTAGAAGTGCAGCATTGAAGGCACTATGGCAAAAGAAGGCTTGTAATCTGCATTTACATCTTTGCATGATTGATGGCAAAAATGCATTTTTTTACAGGGCAGTTCATTTAAAGGAAACACAAAATAAACAGGTTCCCTCTGTATTCAGTTTTTTCATAATAAAATAAGTTCCAGAACTTTTTGAACATGGTAGTAAAATAATGTCATTATGAATTATGTTTATTGAAATCATACATAGTTTGTTGCAAATGAACAAAGTATTACAGTGAAATGATTTATGTAATCAAAAAATAAAGAGTGAATGTATCTAAAAAAATGCATTAAAATTGGTTTTAAATATCTAGGTTATTTTCTGTAAGTGTTAATTATCCTATAAAATGAACTTCCAAATGATCTGCTAATTTACGAAAATTGTAAAATGTCTTTTTTGATCCGGGTTCCCACTTCCTTGAATTTCATTTGCCTTACTTAGGGCCCTGGAAAAGTACTTGATTTTTTTGTTGGGTCCTTGAAAAATAAGCAAAATGTCCAGCCATTATTTTTTGGGGCAGAGGAGTTTTTGACTTGATTTTGCATTGAGAATTTCACCACCAGAAATAGTGTATTCTTGTGCAGGGTGTGTACGGTCATGAAAAGTGCTTAAAAACTGCTTACTTTTTATTTTCGTTTTAGAAGGCCCTTAAAAGTGCTTACTTTTTATTCAAAGTTTGTATAAAGTACTTATTTTTTATCAAGGTGCTTAAAAACTCATTATTTTTAAGAAGATGTTATGAGTTTCCGAGTAAGAACTATTTTATGTATAAAAGTAATTGAAATGAATGATTTAACATTCTAATTTTGTACCTCAATCTTGTTGCATAAGTATTTTTGGTTTGTTTTTCTGCATGTAGAAATGTTTTCCTGTAACAAGTTTAATGTTAATATATTCTAGTCATGACAGTAGGATAGGTATTAAATTTCTCTCCTGTATATTTTATTACTTAAATCCTGTTAAGTTTAAAGAAGAAAAAAAGACGATAATCGGCATTAAAGATTTTGCGAGTCCTTGCTTTTCTCCTTAAGGTGCTTATAAACCGCTTGAAAAGTGCTTACTTTTTTTCTACAACTTTGAGTATGCACCCGGCTGTGGGAACGCTGTCGGTCATCAATCTTTTCTCTCTTTGGATATTCAAAGACAGCTTAATTTCACAATACAGTAAAAGCTACCGAGGGTATTTCTCTGTCAAGTAAAATAGTCCTGCAGTTATCCTAATGTATTTTGAAAATAACTGACATATTTGAGCAGAATACAATCAAATCAATTTTCAGACATATATTAGTTAATTTCATAAAGCTTTTTTGCCCCTGCCTTCTATCTGAAATTACGAGATTCGAAATTAACCTTGGTGGATTTAGAGAAAAGGCAATTTTTAATTTCCATGACTCGTTTAGCGATCTCTTCGAGTGCTGGCATGATAGTGATTATTCATGGCACGTGGTTAGATTTATTATTGCCATTTTATTTGTATATGGTAGCAATTTCTAAAATATCACTGCATTTCAAATTATTTATTGAGCTGATTTTTTTTTCTCTGTATTTTGCATGATTTTTTTTTACTTATGGTGTGCTATTTAGTATATAAATACACACACAAAAATAAAACTCAAAAATATGCTATGGAGAAAGGAATATGAAAGAGACGCAAGAAGCTTGAAGTCAAAACAAATTAAAATCAAAATATCTCAGAAAAAAAAGGTATGAAAATAAAAGGAGTATGAAGGAGACAATATTATAGGCATTTCTCCAATTCTAATCATTTTTCACCAGCAGTAGAAATAAAAAAAATCTTCAACAAGAGCTCATCATTCAAGCAAAAATTTTGTTATTCAGTTCCAGAGGCATTTATTTTGTGTGATTGAATTGCTTTTAGAATTTCAGTTTTTTAAATTTTTGATGAGATAAGTTAATAATATGATCCATTGTGTATGGTTTTCTAATATTTACATTATTACCTCTTGAGAAGCAATAGCAGATGTGTCTATCTCACCTTCTTAAGATTATTTACCATTAGTTTGCTGTTGGTTTATTATTGAAAAAATTGATTTAATGAATATTCAGATTTTCCATTTTTTTAAAAAATAACAGTATTATTAAAAACTAAGTGGAAGTTCTCAAAAATAATTTTAAATGATGTGCTTTTGGTAAAATCTCTCTGGATGTTTGATGCGAAGAAAATCTCTAAAATTATATAAATGAATTCAAAACAAAGCCAGTATTCTTAAATTTTCAGGGAGATATATTCAATGTATGCAAGGCAAAGCTATTTAGACTTAGCACAGCATTTCTTTGCGGACTAATTTGGTGCTTGTGGTTTTTGGTAAACCATTCCAATTTCTTTGTCAGAAATGAATAATTGCAAACACATGTATTGAGAATGAATTCCTGATTTTTACTTTCTCATGTGTGAATTATGCAAAGAGAAAAGCATTGCAATTGTCAAAAAATTCGACCTTGAGATTTTGATGAATCTCAACATTGTAGACCTCCCTGAGTCCGAAAAACATAATTTTGGAATTATAATTGTCTATCGCGATAACTCAAAAGTGATGTGAACTAGATGGATGAACTTTGTATGTTTGGGAAGTGGGTAACCACCCAGTACAATAGTTTCTGTGAAATTAGCATCTAGTAGTAGCTGTACTGTGGCTAACAGTAAGGGCACTTGCATTGTGATTTCAAAACACACTTCGAACTGAAGTTTTGGCTTTTTAACTTAAAATGACTATAACAGATGACCTTGGTTCTCTTCCACTTAAACATCTAGATGTAGTTAGAGAGAGTAATGGTGCATTCGAATGTTAATGGTGAAAATATTTGACTTAAATTTATCATTTGCATTTTTATGTTTAAAATAAGTAATTTTATGGTCCTTAAATTTTCTTAAAAATGTCCTTAAAAGTCCTTGAATTTTTTCCTCAGTAAGAGTGGGAACTCGGTTTATATGCAATTTAAATTGTTGCCATATCTTTAAAAAACAATCATGATTTAGTGATATTGAGTCCGGTCTTTGGTATGAATATTTGTGTTTCTATATCATCAGTACTTTTTAAGCTGTTATGAAATGCTAATAATTAATTTTTTTTTGGACTGAAGTGAACTTTTTTTCTTTGTGTCGGTTCTTTTGAATTTTTTGCCCTTCTCACATTTCCTAAATCTTGCAAATAGTAACTGGAATGCACTGTGTATTAAATTTTTACTGTTTTTGCAATAAAACTTTTGGCAATAAGTAAAGTAATCACACATCTTTTTATTTTTCTTGTTATTGTAAATGATTTATTTTATAAGTCTATTATAAAAACTTGATTTATCTGATAAAATATGAACCGAGAAGCAGGCGTGATGGCATTCAACTTTTGTGGTGGATCTACTAAAAATCTGCATTCCCTAGATTGAGAGCTGTTGAATTAAAAAGTGTTGAATCCAAAGGATATTGTTTATTATTATTTAATCATTCTTTATTTAGTGGATTGTATTATTATTTATTCTAATAAAGATCTAATGTAAAATAAAATTTATAAATAATGACTAAATATTGCATATATTGGTGTGTTTTTTTGAATGTCAAATATTTTTATGGAAAAAGAAGAAAAAGTCTGTTTCTTCTAAGAAAATAATTCACTTATTTAGCATAGTCAAAATCCTAAATGAAATCATGAAACAAATATTTTGATTACCATTTAGACTAATGTTAACCATTTGGATAAAATTGTTTTTTGATGTTATATTGTATGAGCATTTAATTATTAAAAATAATTTTTGTTTTTATAAGCTTCTGCAACCATTAATTTTTTCTCGCCTTTTATAGATCGTTTGTATCAGTTTATATATGAACGCTACAAGGGGTTGTATCGCATGCCACTATGTATCAATCCTCATTCTGCAGCTTTTAAAAGTTTTACGAGGTATGTATGATTGTTTGCAATTTGAAAAAATTTGGGGAAATGGTAATCTAAAATATAGTATTAATAATTTTTAAAATCTGCTTTAGAAAGTCTTTTAGCAGACATACATCCCACTAACTGGATTTTTAAAACTGATTTAAAATGCTTTGCACGTTAAATGGATAAATCTCTATTTTTTTATATTGCTGTTTTTTACTTGTATTACTGAAGAAGTAGGCAGAAATGTAGCAGATAAACAATTTTTCAAAGTACTTTTAATGAATATTAATCTTGTACGTATAGCATATTCTGTGCTTGTTTCATGTATCCAATACAATTTGGGCCAATATATTTTTAACACATTTTGTGCTGTATATTTACCAAAAATGTATATTTTTACGTGACTGGCCTAAATTGTGTTACTTTACTGCATAGTATGCTGCCTTCTTTATATTTTAATCTTTTTTTTTGTTTAATATGTTTCTTTCTAATATTTTTTTCTAGAAATTGTATTTTCTCTGTCGTGAGTTTTATTTATATACTAGCTGTTATGCCCGGTGTTGCTCGGGATTAAAATACTTTCATATCTAATATTTTTGATGTAAAAAACTACTTTTGTATAGAAAATTACAATACCCAAAATTCTTTAATCGTCTGAAATGTTTTTTAATTAAAATGAGAACATCAGTTGAACCAGACGATTTTTAAAAACCGCCGATAGCTAATTTTCTCCATAAATTATTAGTATTTTTTGCATAGGTACTTCAAATTTTGTTCATAAGTCTTGCAGTATAAGAAAAATTTTAACAGATGTTTTGGGACAATTACATAGTAAATTTTTCATTGAGAAAAAGCATTAGAATAAATATGAATAAAAAAAATTAAATTCGACTTCATCCGAAATTCCTCTAATGTGATTTAGCAATAGTATTATTGTTCTTCACCAATAAAAAAAGTATTGTAAATTTTATACACAATTTAATTTTTGAAAAATTATTAAAATGAGGGCAATGAATTGAATGGAAATGAAAGACGTGTCATGAAAAGTTAATTTTTTAAACTTTTATTATGTGTAAAAATAGTTTTTGTGACATAATACATAGTTTCGAAAAATACCACGGAAAATGCCAAAATCTTGCTTAATTTCCAATTAACTGAAATTTTAATAAGATTTGTGGCTTTTAAAAGTTGATGGTTGACTCTCCTTATATAAAGTATATTTATAAAAATATGCAAAAATTTCAGAAATAAAAGTAAATTAGTTCAAAGTCTAGCAATGGAGTAGTACATTTGCTTTATTTCAAAATTGTCTGCACGTAATTAACAATTATTTAGCTTTAAAAAATTAATAAAAATTGAAGGGAAAACTTTGAACTTTAAGATGGTATAAAAACTATTTTTGGGAGATAATTTGCTCCTAATTTACAGCAGAAAAATGGTTTCAGTTAATTTCTAATTAAATGACTGACAATAACCTTTATTTATATTAAGATCGTGCTAACATTTTAGGTAGAAATGGCAAACTTTCTTCAGAATACAATAAGGATATATACTATATTATTCTCTGTTCTAGAGAATATCCTACTTGTATATATTATCCAGCTTGTGGGAGACTCTAAACAACACTTTTTTAAAATTTCTCCATAGGTAATTGAAATTCTTCTAGGTTTTAAAATTATACTAAATCCATAAAATAAATTTAAATTTGTTACTTAATACAGTGTATACTCATAAATATCTTGCAGGAGACACCAATTTTCTTGAGATATAAGAAAGTCGAAATATTTTTTAAACATCTTTCTAACATGTATTTAGAACCTATTACCACAAAAATTAATGAAATTTATAATTC
>BGPR01017697.1:18794-32054 GCA_013235015.1 Araneus ventricosus | reverse complement strand
TCCCGCTGGTGTGCCGCGGAACTTTGGAGAGAGATGTGTCGGCTCAGGTCTCGTTCTCGTCATCTGACAGCGGTTCAAAATTTCGAGCTCCGTCCCAAAATAGCCCTTGTGTTGCTTCAAAACGGGAAGTTAATATAACTAAACTAAAACCTCTCAGATAGGATCAGTACAAAAACATTCGACTTTAAAATGGTAAAATGGCTCTCTAAATAAAAAAATGTCTCTTTGGAGGTGCTGTGGATCGACATGCAAAGCGGAACGCTCTACCATTGAGCTATACCCCCTTTCAGACGGGTGTCAGGAAAAGGGTCGTTTCTCCTCTCCGCGATGACTGTCTCATAACGACTGAAGGAGAGCGCTTCCCGTCCATCGGGGGACTATGGCTCTCTCTAAGACTGGCGCCAGGGCTATCAATTTCCTCCCCCCTCCTGCGTCTCTACGCCACTGTGAATTTGAAAAGCAGACTTCTTGTTTCGCTCAACTTTTTATAAAAATCTAAAATGCTGTGCGTATGCCACATAACTAATTTTATTCGACTAACTACTTCCATTTTTGAGTTATCGTATTCTCAGGCAGGTTTTTCTTTGACGTAGGCTTAAGTCTCTCCATAGTGGTCTAATGGTGTGTCGGGAAAGGAAAAAATTATGACTCTTTTCGTGGTATTTTTTAACGCTTATAGCTCCGCAACAAAATAATATAGAGAGTCGGTTGTAGTTTCATTTAACAGAGAAAGGTAGACAATAAAGATTTAAAAAATAATTTTAGAATTTGTAATTACGGTTTAGTCACATTCGAGCTGAAAAGCTGGCGAAAGTCACGAAGAATTTTGATGAAGTCACAGCGACAGATGCGCGCGCACGCATCGGTTGTGAGCGGTATATTAACTGGATTTTAACAGATTAATAATTAATTAATCCAGATTAATTCATTTAATAGAGAAAGGCCATAGAGCATAGGTAGTAGGTCAAAGTCACATAGAGCTAATTTAGTCACAAAAGTCACAGTTGAGAGGTAAGTAAGTCTACGCCCCTCATTCCCAGCGGCCGTTTTGCAGAGACAGCCTCCCGTTGAATTATTTTATATAGGAAGATCTAAAATGTAAGGATTGTTCGTTATCCCAAGGTCGAATTTTTTGACGATTATAGTACTTTATCTTTGTATGCTCCATATTCGAGACAATAAAAGTGAAAATGTGAAAGTTCTTCGTGAATATTATCAAAAGAAGAAAATAGAGTCAAAATATGGAAGTTTTATATTATAAATGCGCCAGAGAAATGTTTTGTAACGTTGAACTTCATACTAAAGGACCAAAATTCTTCACATTATTTCTAATTTTTATCAAGAATTTTTCCTTCTCACAACACTTTTTTCAACAGAAAATTAGAACCGTGGTTAATGAGAGTAACGGCAAATTTTGCAAAGTTTTCTGAAAGATTGATTAGATTTGTAGAGGGAAAAAAAGAGGATTAAATTGAACATACAGCGCTGAAAGCAAATCCCTTAATTTTTTTTAAACTCACAAGTTGCAATTATTTTTTCCATGCAATTTGTCTGCGCCCCTTGGGAAACACCTTAATTAGCTTCTTTTCATACTCGGATGTGTTTTTAAAATAAATCAGAGAAGTGGAAGAGTAATTAATTCTCTCCATGGAATTCTTTGCTGAAATTAGTAATCTCATCGCATTCGATGCGGTGGGCATAAAAATAAGATCAGGTTGAACATTTTTTCAATTATTCTTCTGTTTTGTATAAATAATAATATCAGATGGCACCTATACTGCTTTCTTACTTCTACTTGACTTAACTGCAATTGATGAATTATAGCAGGCTTAAATATTAAGAAAATTGCAATTCTTACTGCTTTCTTATTTCAACTTGTTACTTCAAGTTAGGCCAGATTAACACCTGTAGGGGCATACAACCAATGTAATTTTCGGGGGGCCCCGACTTCCAAAATCAGATATTTTTTATTCATTTTAATTTAATCTCTATATAAGCAGTTTCACAGTAACAAATATTATAACAAACTGCAATTATTAAATTTTTTCTGCGCTTCATCCTAAAAAAAATTGGCGACAGTATCTCGATTATAAAAGATCAAAATTGAAAAGTAATTTGGTATAAAATGGTTAAAATAATTACAAAATTTTTTAACGCAATTTTTAATGCAAAATTTATCAGGACTGTTAACTTGTGACACATTGATTTGTTAACGAATTTTCAAACATGAAAAAACTCCCAAGAATAACGTTCTGAAATGCAAATGATACTGCAATTTAATTTCAGTAAGTCCGAGTATATACACAGCTCTTAAAAATCAAATGAGAGCCATAAAAATATTTTTTAAATATAATAATTTCGGGGCCCCTGAAAGTTGCGTGGCCCATAGGCAGCTGCCTACATTGCCTATTTAGTAATCCGTCCCTGTTAACTGCTATTTATGAGTTTTAGTATGCTTAGAGATTAAGAAAATTGCAATTCTTGGTGCTTTTTTACTTCAACTTGACTTAACTGCAATTGATGAGTTTTAGCATATTCAGAAAATTATCATCTAAGCTAAAGAGAATACTAAGAACCATAGTTTTCAAAACATATATACCAATGTCCCCGACTTCTTTCTGGTGAGAGTATTCTCTTTGAACTCTACCAACAAACTAGATGTTTTTGCTATAGTTTTCTTTAAAATAATATAATGTGATAAAATAATGAAATCTTTCTCAAACGCTCCTGGTTCTGCTTAAAATTGCCCATTAAAAGAAAAAAAGTTTTTATTTTTCATAAAGCCGTCAAATGCCATATTCGAAATTTTATAGCCTATTTTTACCCATTTTTGTAAGCAATGGTTTATTGTTAATTGTATGTAAACAATTGATCGATAGAAGCGAGGTCCTGTTTTAACTCGACAGTTCGGAAATTCGTCTGTTTCTCTGTAAATTTATTTGTTATGAAATCATGATTAAACACTTCTTGAAGTCTTTAAAAACCATGTATTTGTAAGGATTTTTATTTTTATGCCGTTTCATGATGGTGGCCGATTTAATGGTTTCAGAATTTGGTGAGCCAACGACGCGTTTGGCACCATTAAAACACTTGAGTCAGTTTCATAATAGCGAGACCTTTAATGATAACTTTGTTAAGACCGTTGAAAACAGGTGTTTAATTAGAATTTAGTTAATACTCATAAAAGCAGAGACTAGTGTAAATAGTTCATTATTCGAAAAAAATGGCCAGGTATTTTTTTAATGCGAGAACTATTTTCATAGAACTACTAGTACTAATATCAGAAGAATCTGAAGTTGCTCCCTTACTACAACTTCGCTTTCTAGTAACTGACATGTATTAGCATATTTAAAGATTCCAAGAACTTTCAGAAGTAATTGTTATAAACAATTTTTTAAAAAGCATTTATATCCACATCCTTCTGGAGGAAGTTTTCACTTTAAACTCCACAAACAAGCAATTTTTCCTATAGCTTTTATTAGAATTAGATAGGGCAAACGAGGCAGTTATTGACACCCTAAGTCAATTTCACACACAATACTAGTAATAAAGGAAACAATAGTAAAAATATATCCATCTAGTTGTGATTCATTGTCAATTTTCCTTAATTACTCTACTTTAAATTGAATTAAGGGTTCCATAAAGAATTATCTCTGGAAGGTATTTCGCAATACATTGAGAATAAAGAGTGCAAAATCGGTTATTAACACCCTACGGAAGAGTAATTGACGGGACAGTTATTAACCTCCTTTTATTCTTGTTTTGTTTGCTTTTTGCCATATAAATGGACTAATGCTATGGAAACTGGGAAAAGCGTACAATTTTTAATTAAATATTAGGGGGTCAATAGCTGCCGTGTTTAATCTAATGAAATGTTTCTCAACCTTACAGTATTTGCGACCCAATTTCCAATCATAATTTTCATCGCCCCCCCCCCCTCCTCTAGTACAATAAAAATGTTTACAACAATAATGTATTTTTGGTATTTTGAAGCTAAAGCTAAAATAAGACCTTTAATTACAAACTTTACATTTTTTTTTACTTATATTGTTTTGCATTGTATTACCTAAATATTTGTGTTATATTGTATACTTATATTATATTGTAGTAGTATGTATCACGCTAATATTCGTATTGGAATTTTTCTTCCCTCCGACTCGAGACATGCTTTACACCTTCTGGATAAGCAGGGTCTTGCCATGGGCAAAAAAACCCTTTCAAAGTACCAAGAATAAGTAAATGCATTGATATTTTGCAACACCGATCCGCTGCATTGACAAAACCAGAATTTCTCTCTCTTATTATCTCTCTTCTCTGTCTTACGTCCACCATATCGGACATTCTCGCTGTTTTGCAAGAATGTCCGTCGAGAGGAATCACTAATAATTATTAAACTTGTTTTTATTTTAGTATTGATAAGTTAATTATTCAATACATCGTGCAATACTGATACAATCCTATTATAAATGTATTATATCAGTATAAATTGTGTTTTATTTTTTATTATGTCAGAATGTATTTGTTTTAATTTCCTTTCAGTAAAATAATCTATTTTACTAATATTTTCTTTTCGATATGCTCGCCCCCACATTCAGTGTTATCACGCCCCCGGGGGAGCGCCCGCATGTTGAGAATCGCTGCCTTAATGTAATAAAATTTCCCAATTCCGCACAAAATTAATCATTTTAAGAAGAAAATGTGTTTAATTTGTATAAATCAATCAAATATCGTATACGAATTTTTATAGATTTTTTATAGCTTACAGATTTCTGCAAGCAATGTTTTGTTGTAAATTGCTTCCAAGTAATAGTATTAAAGCAATCTGTAAGAAGACATCAAAGAACTTTACGAGAATCCAACAATAACTTATAGTTTGAAATAACGCATTTAAAAATAGAAATTTGATGAAGCAAATTTCATGTTATCATTTCCACCGGACGAGTTTTGATCTACACTTACTTCAATTAAAATTGTTAACCGAATCGTGCACTTCCTATGAAAATTTCAAAAAATCCCCTGTAACGTGAAAAAAATAAATTGATCATCAATGCAAAAAATTAAAATATCTCTCTGCAAGATGTCAGTCTTTCGGCGTATTTCAAAGCATCGTTAAAAAGCGTCATTTTGCCTATTTTCCTTGCATATCGGGTTTGAAATTTACAGTAGAACTTGGATTAACCGTCAATTTCTGTTATCCGCCATAGTCTAAAAAGAAAAAAGTAACGTGGGTTTATAGTATGGAAGTGATTATTTGCAGGTACTGTACCTACGAATAAAAAGATATTTGAAGGTATACTGTACCTACGGATAAAACGTTATTTGCAGGTATATTGTACCCATGGATTATTTTCAGGTGTTTTTTTTTTAATCCAATACGCTTTTGTAAGAATTTTGAAACGTTTTCTTTGTACTTGAAATGTTCTTCTTGTGTTTATGAGATTATTAAAAGAAAGATTAATGCTACTTTGGGAGAATTTTTAGTGTTTCGTCGGTGACATGCGACGTTTTTGTTTCACATTTAAATTGGTTTTGAATGCTGGTTTTTAATTCATTTGATTAAATTTGCTAGAGAAAATATATTTTCTGATTTTTTTTCTATCATAAAATTGAACCTCTTGACAAGTTATCGATAAAAATCAAATTTCCAATGCTGATGAGCTCCAAAACCGCTAGAGATATTTAACGAAGTTTTAAACTTTTCTTTGCAGTTGACGAAAATCCAAAGTCAATGGTTTAAATCTGGTATAGTCCCATTTATATAATGCAAATGTACATGACGAAAATGCAGAATCAACCGTCGAAAATAGTTTTATCAAAGGGTGAAAGGATAAAAAAGGAAACTAAATGACCGCGTAACCTTCTCCTATCACGGCCGAGTGGCATGGTCTTAAAGTGCTCGCCTACTAACTGCAATGTCATTGGGTCGAATATGACCAGCAAGGCATTTGAATTTTTTTTGTGAACGTAAACAATCTGTTTAAGAATTTGAATTTCCTTTAATCATGTTTAAAAGCAAGGTCAATAAATTCAATATTTCGTTTGATTTTGCTCTTTTTCTTTCCTAAGCCTTGTTAATTTTCAAGCATATTTAAAATAACTTATTCCCAATGCTTGCTTGTGTTCTAAATTTTAAAAAATTTAAGTGTGTGTTTTGAGGTGTCTTCAGATACTTCCATAGAAGAAAAATTAAATTAAATAGAACGTATACTGCCTAAAAAATAACTTTTTATCCAAAGATACAGTACCAACCAATTCCATTATCCAAAAGTATGCAGAATTCCTGCAAGGAATCTAAACGATAAACAGCATCTCCCTACCACAGTTTTTAAGAGTGGATTAAAAACAAGCAAATATTTCTAGAAACATGGAAACGGTTTGAATCTAAGTCTAACTATGAAAAATAATGTTGGGAATTAAATTAAAAATATTTTTTTTAAATTATTAAAATTAAAGAAAAAATTTAAGACAACTCATTATTTATTTTAAACTATAAATAGTGTTTCACACGCAAATATTTTACTCGTTGAGACTAATTCCACTTGATATAGTATAATTAACCAATTCCATGAGTCAAAAACTCAAAAAGGAAGCCAACAGCACACTGTGCTCCTCAGCCGGTCACCCTCCGAAGTACCAACCGCGCCCGATGCTACTTAACTAAAGTCATCAAGCAAGAACCGGCCGTTGGCTCACAGTACCAGCAAATAACGCTTTATCCGCAGGTACTGTACCTGCAAATAACGTTTTATCCGCAGGTACTATACCTGCAAATAACGTTTTATCCGTAGGTACAGTACCTGCAAACAATGCTATCCTTATAGTATTGCAATTCATTTCTGTACACTACTACTATTATATTGATGTTTATGTTGATCGTTTTGTAACATTCATTACAAGATGTACATATCCGATTTTATTTTCATTTTCGACCCAAGCCAGCAGTGAATCCCCGTCACTCTACATATCTATTAAAAAAATTCTGTTATCCGTCTATTCGGTCGTCCGTCACAGCTTTGGTCCGGACGGTGAGGGTTAATCGAAGTTTTACTGTACCTCTGAACATAACTAACCACAATAACTTATTTATAAATATAGTTATTGTGGAAATATAGGAAAGCAAGAACTTAAATTATTTTATACCCATTAAACTAAAATTAATTAACTGCAAAATCAATCAATTTAATAGAAAACTTAATAAATATTCAGAGGTTAAAAAGTGTTTGAACTTCCTTCAAAATAGTTTAATGCGTACAATTCTAGCAATTTATCATAGCAAAAAAATTTGCAATAAAAATGTGATTAATTTCGACTGATGTTTACGGACAAAATAAATAGTCTGTCTGACATGTGTTTTATTGTATTCGCATCTCTTACTAATATCATAACTAATACACATCTTTCGTCTAAAGTTCCTTTAACAATCTTATACGTCTTAAATGAAAATAAAGTCCTAGATTTTTGTATCTTGAAAGAATAAAAAATCTATAAAATCCCCAGTTAAACGAATTAAAGGGGAGGGGAGCCGTTTCGGATTACTATTTTTTTCGGTTAAGCCATTAGTATATATTACTATTTTGTTATTCTAATTACAGGACTATTTTCAGAAATGGTTTGAGTATTAAGGGGACATACGCTAGTTAAAGCTCGAAAATTTTCGATTTAATGAAAAAGAAATATTATTTCCCTGTCTTTTCTCAACAATTTAAAACAATCCGCGTTAAAAAAATCCCATAATTATGAAAGTTATGAAGGAAATTGTATCAGCTCTTCAATGTAGACATTTAAAATGGTCATATCTTTAAAGCGCTATATCGCAAAATTTATTTTTTTGATATTGCTCACAGGATATCTCAAGAACTATTAAATATATTTACATACAATTTTTACCGAATATGTATTTTGCTATGTTCTACAAATTAAACCGCGTTTTTTTATATATTTCTCCAAAGAAACTAGTTGTAGAGGGTTAGAAGAGATAAATTTTCACTATTTTTAACATTTTTATTTTAAATTGGTATTTAAAATCGAAATTAAATTTAAATGATAATAACTTGTGGTTCAGTTTCGTAAACCGACTGTTTGGATTACTTAGATGCCCAAAATATTGTGTTTAGATAAATATTTTATCCTTAATCAAGGTGACTATCTCATTTTTTCTCCAAAAATTATACCCATATTTATTACTCTTTCAAATAAATACATACCGATATGAAGTTTTGAAAATGTGTGTAATATAAGTGAAAGAAAATATATTTTTCTAGAAAAAAGTGAGTTCGGGAATTGAATTGTGTCAGAGATATAATGTATCGAATCTGACAATTTTCCACCATTTTTTCCAGATTAAGAGTCGTATGTCCCCCTTAAACGAATCCAAAACTTTCTTTGTAGGCTACATTTATGTTCTTCATTAAACTTAGCCCTCCATCAGGCACAATGCTCCTGACAAGTCAACAATATCGTAATTAGCATTGTTAATACTCATTAATTTTAATTTTAGCATTCTAAAATTATTCACTGACCTTCTTGAGGAGGCTTAAAAGAAAAAAGGTGGGATAAGGTTGCAAAAAAAAGTCTGGCCGACGTGATTATTCCCGTGCAGTAAAGTACGTGTTTTTTGGATTTGCTAGTTGAGTGGCATTTTTTTAATAACCCGAGTTCGGCTAACCGGGATTTCACTGTATTTTAATCTATTTAGCATAAAAATGTTCTTTATCAAAACAATCTGAATTTTCTTTTATCTTTTTAACTTTTTACAGTGTTTTATAGGAGAAAAAATTTTAATGAATCAAAAGAAAGCTGCTGAAAATAAAATAATGCTTAAAGTTATTTTAAACAATGAAGTCTCTTCATTAGCTGATATTTTCAAACGCAGACCTTAATAGTTAAAAAAATACGAGAAGAAGAAAACAAGTATTCTCTCAATTCGCATCTTTAAAAAATGACATCAAACTTTTGTTTTCTGAATACAAGAACAAGAAACAAAAAAAAACCCCACTATTTTTAAACGTATCTCGGTTTTTTTTATGAAATAACACACACATATTGTGGCTAGTGTCAGAAACCCTCAGGGAGAAATTCAAGTTTTTACAATAAAGAAAATTACTTCCAGATAAACAACCTATTCTGCATATGCAAATAGGCGTGTTTTCGGAAACAAAGGAGGAATTTTACTTGTTAAGGATATTTACTTGCTTAAATCAGAAAAGGAGGGTACGGGATCTTGGAATTTTTTAAAAATATAGATACGATGACTAAGATCAGTGGAAATGATTTTCATTATTATATTATAACTTTTTATTATTAATTTTGATATTGCAACAAATCCAGGTAAGATAGATGCGTTATGCAAAATCCAAAAAGTTGCAAAATCCACAAGTAGTATGCAAAATCCACAAGTAATGTGTTAATGGGTCGGTGTGGGTCTAAAACAAAACAAAACAAAAAACCCGACTTCGACGACGACTTGCGAATGCACCCACTGTGGCGGCATCGATCGCAAAGGGTTAAAGTTAAATTTGTGTTTGAGTAAATTATTACAACACAACTTAACCTTCCAGAGGGCTCGAGTATTCAGAATATACTTATATCGTGTATCCTATTACATATTTATATAAGTTTAATACTATTTCTTTGGTGAATGTTTTGTTATTATGAAGGCAATTTATTGTCCAATGCCTAATGATTTTTATTCTTAAGAAATTATGAGGCCCCGGTGGCCTAGGGGTAAGTTCCCGACCTCGGGACCGGAGGGTCGCAGGCCCGAAACCCGATTCCGCTGAAGATCCGCCGTATGTGGGGCCTGTTGCACTCTAAATCGTACGTAGTGGCCAAACGCCCTCCAGTTGGTGTGGAGCGGAAGCTTGGAGAGGAGGTGCCAGCCCAGGCGCCGTCCCCATCGTCCGACCGCGGCTCAAAATTACCGTCTCTAAATAGCCCTCGTGTTGCTTCAAAATATGGGACTTTAATCTAACCTAACCACTTAAAATATTTTTTGAATCTAAATTTTATTGTCGTGTTTATTGTGATGTGTAAAAAAAATTGCGGGTAATCCTCCTTCTGTCTTTCTTTTCTTCTGAGGTCTTTCGGGTCACGAAAGGTTAATGTTTGGACGAAAGTCAGGATTCTTACAGAAAATTATGCCATTTTTTTAACTCCCTGCCTGCAGGTGACCCTTCATAAAGTCTGCAAGGCAGGATTCTTTTCTATATTTTCCAACAGTATTTTTAATTAAAGTTGCTTAGTTTTTCATATAGAATATTTCTATAGTTTTGCTTTACAAAAATAAATGCAACTTTTATTTACGTAGTCTTTATTTTCTTAACTTTATACTAAGCAAAGGTTATATAATTATAAAAAGCACTTAAATTTATAAAGGAACGATATAAGTGTGTGATAAGAAGCACAATATAAGTATCTCCGCACCTACTGGAAGGGTAATTAATAGGATATGAAAATTTATCCCTGAGCACTCTCTCTTTCTCTATACAATTGCTGTTCATCGCACCTACTGGAAGGTTAATTAAAATAATATAAAAATTTATGCCTGAGCACTCTCTCTTTCTCTATACAAGTGCTGTTCATCGCACCCCAAGCTTTCACGTGCAAAGCCTATCACAAACTATTTTAAATACAAACATCTGTTAGAAAGAGCACAAAATTCGAAAAGAAATTCCTTAAGAAGCGGGTAATATAAAGGTTTATTTTAAAAATTGTACCTCAGATATTAAATTATTAACAACAGTTTTGTTTGCTTGTAATGAATCCTATAATAAGAAGTAAACATTTTTTCTTTTATCTAAATTTAAATAAATGAGAAAGTGAACATTTTTTTTATTTATGCACATGAACCAGTCTTTTCATATACACCTTTTCTATCATTACATTTTTCGAATTGTGATAATGATTTTGACATAAATGCGTTTTCTTTTTCTACAAAAAGCACATAAAAGAAAAGTTTACTGCGTTCAGAAAATAAATCGTACCTATTTTCAAAACTAGGAATATCTTTAGCTGAAATTATATTTTTGCCATCGAAGCTTGCTCACTTTTTCAGCGAAAAAAAGAGCTTTCATATACTCTTATATTTTCAAAATCTTACATCAAGTTCTCGGGGTCTTATCTTTTATACTACCGCATATTTGCCTTGCAGCATTTTTTTTCTAAAGATTCGATTTCTCATGTCCTTTTTATTTGTTTGTTTGAGCGCATGTATAATGCTTCCACGAAGGCAGGGATATGTAGGCGTTTGCTATACATTCATTTTAAAGACAATTTATTTTTTCATGCGTATCGACGCTTTTAGCTATGTTTATACGAAAGAGACGAACTATCTTTTCACTTCTGAATACGGTGTTTCTCACTTACGAATGGCAAAAGATTCAGACAATAATATTATAAAAATTGCATGCCTTACTTCATTCTCTTATGCTTTCTTTTATTTATTTTTATTACTCCCGCTAGCTGCTATTTTCCTTACAGACATGCTAATGAAAGCTTTGCAGTTGTTCAATATTTATTCTTTGGTCCCTCTCTCTCCCTATACCTATCACAAAAGCATGGAATTTTGGTTCTTGCTGTAACACTTTTCTGGGGGAAAAGCGAAAGTCATGATCAAAGACAACAGCCAACCGCTATAGATAGTTGTTTATGAAATACGAGACAGAATTTTGTTTTCTTTTTAATAGATAATTGGAACAAATGTCTTTGAAAAGGGAATGGGGATGTAGTTTTCTTGTTAAGTTTAATAATTTAGCACAAATCTGACAAAAGAAAATACTTAATAGGAAAAGTTTTCCCCTGAAATTGCTTGTTTTATAGATAGATTTCGTAAATTTTTTTAAGAAAAGCTAGGGATCATGCGAAGAAATGCTTTAATGAAATTTTGTGTAAGCCTCTTAAGGCAAAAAATGCGCTTTCAATTTCCTGAAATACCAGTCCTCCCGACTGTAGGAAATTCTAATAGATTTTAGATGCGAAATACAGAGAGGTCATAAATTATTAGACCCATTTCAATAATTAATAAAAAAACTAATAATGTTTAAAATACGTGTTTTTTTAATGAGAGTACATTTTAAAAAGTTTTTTTAGATAGGTAACGCGCCGTTACGGTGGTCTGGGTGGTCGTAAATTATTGGACATCTCCCATTTTTGAAAGCCATTATCTGCAAAAGTATTAAAGCTAGAAAAAAATAAAAGCATGTATTTTTAGGGAATTTTACGTTTTGCAATGTGTTATATTAATTGTAATTCGAAAACTGAACAGTTTTCGAGCTATTAGAGAAAAACTAAAAAAGGTAACCAGAAACTCATCGGCTTCTGCTGATTGGTAGCCATTGCGTATTTAAATCTCTCGCTGAAACAAATTTGGAACGCCGTAATGGTACGCCACTTATGGGAAGAAAAAGCTTTTTTCATTTTCTATGTCATTTAAAAAAAACCTTTAAAATTTTTATTTCTTATTAATTTTTGGAATAGGTTCAATAATTTATGACCACCCTTTATCTATAATTATTATTCTTTGTTGAAGAAATAATTTTTACTATCTTGAGAAAAATGATATTATTTTAGAAATGAAGTGAATGGTGTCCGTAAAGGCAAGACATATGCCATTACCATTTATATATTATGATTTTTTTCCTACTTTTATAAACTAACTTTCATGAGTTTTAATTTCTATAAATTTAATTTAAACTTCTTATATACAGTCGTAATTAAAATTAAAGTACATATCTTCAGAGCGTTCTATAAAGTAAAACACTGGATATAAGAGTATCAAATCTCACAACTATTTCCGAATATGTGGAAACGAATCGCATAAAAACGAAATTAAGGAAAAAAAACAGTTGGTTTAAGTCACCATATCTGACCTTATCAATCTTACAATCACTGTACCTTATTTGAATTAATTAAATTAACATGTGCCTTATTTGAATTAATTAAATTAACATGTGTGTCCTTGTGAAATCTTTTTTTCATAAACTGTACTTCATTTCCACTTATTTGAATTAATTAAATTAACATGTGTGTCCTAGTGAAATCTTTTGTCATAACATGTACTTCATTTCCACTTATGACTAAATTATTATGCGACTACAATATGCTTATACTAGGAATTATTCGCCTATTTTCTCTATACCTTTCATATTTGGAATCTTTTCTGCCTGTAAGCTCTGAAATGCAACTTATGACTAAATTATTATGCGACTACGATATACTTATACTAGGAATTATTCGCCTATTTTCTCCATACCTTTCATATTT
>BGPR01017697.1:0-18784 GCA_013235015.1 Araneus ventricosus | reverse complement strand
TTATTCGCCTATTTTCTCCATACCTTTCATATTTGGAATCTTTTCTCTCTCCACGCTCTAAAATGCAAACCACAGAGGTATGTGGAATTCATTTCTTAACTATTCTTATCTATACAGTGTCATGAATAAAAATACTTTAATTCAACCTTCCTGTAACTTAAAAATATATTAAAGTGTGATGAATCATATAGTGACCTTCATCAAGAAGTTTTTTTCCAACTCCTTTTCAATTTTGACAATCTTTAGTAAATATTTACTAGTATTTATATTTGTCAAGATCTAATATTCGAACTCAAAACGAAAAATAATAAAGAAATAATAACGTTACGTTATTGGAAGCCTGATTTCTCCAAGTTTGATTTTACACGATTTTTAATACAGAAACAAACACAACCACACAAAAGATGGCTTCATGGTGGTTTCTTGGTCTACAGCTGGATAATTTAAGCTATTATTCTCAGTTCTATAAATTTAAAGAGCATTACTTAATAAGATTTTCATTATAATTTATTTTAATATTTTCAGATATGTTCAGAGAGTATTGAAAACAATTTCAAAATAATCTAAATCTCCACCAAAATTCGTATAAGGCAAAAGGTGAACTGAAAACGATTTACGCCTGTACATTTTTTTCTAATCTTTAATCGTAATATATTAATATGATTATAAGGCATGCAATTTTACTAAGAAAAGTATCTATATATCATACTTGTTTTAAACAACAAACAATTAAATACAAATGCAATGTAATTAAAATCATAATTAAAATGGGATAAAATATGTATTTGTCTTTCTTTCATTCAGTGCAATATTAATAATTAAAAAATAGAAAGTACGTTTCATCAAAAAATGCTTGCATTAATATTGTTCAAAACATATTCAAGAAAATTTACTCTCTAAATTCATATTAAAAAAATATAATATTTAAAACAATTCACATATTTTATCGGTTTCTTAATGAAGAATTATCTTCAAATAAACAAAATCAAAGTTTAAATAGGTATTAACAGATGCAATAATGAATTAATTTGCTTAAAGAATGAAATAGTTTTCACAATAATTAAAGACATAATTTTTTCAACGCTTTTAGATTGAAAATTTTTTAGAGCATAAACACAATAAATCTGAAACTAATAATAAAAACATGCAGATCTTCCTTTTTCTACGAATTCTGATATTCATGCTATACGCTTTCTTTAATAACCTGCTGTAGACCATCTTTATGGACAGCGGAGTATAATATATGGCTTCCCTGTCATCCTAAAGAACAGTATCGTGAGAGTGGTTTGAAAGTGCCATGCGATATCTGGTGCATGAAGGCAAAATGGGGAAAAAGGTTAATGTAATTCTTATAACAAAGTGCACTAGTGCAATAACCTGGTCACAGTTACAAGAAAATTGAGCCCCCAACGATACTTGATGCCACAATTCCTTTGACAAATGATACCATGATATAGATAGGATATCTCGTGATAAATGGATATTTCCGGTGCGGACTGCTACTTGTTCCTCGATTTAATTCTCTGGAAAGATCAAAGAAATGTTCTTTCCGATTGTTCGCAAAGCTGTATTTAGGAAAAATGAATCTTGGCTTATATAACAATGTTTTCGTTCTGAGATAGCGCGCTTCGTTGTGTTATCTATCATGTTTAGCTCGGAACAAGTAACAGATTAGTCAAAGTAAGTTTGTAAAAGTTACAGCAAAGTGAGATGAATAAGTTGCCCCTAAAAGATGTTTTTAAAATGACAAAAACCTTTGGAATGCTGTAGACAAATGGTAAAATTTAATGTATCAATAATATTTTTAATTAACTGTCACTCGAATGTTGCCTTCATATTTCTGTCTAGAGGTTTTCGTATAAAAGGTTTTAAAGATGAGACATTTAATTAAAATTTCTGGATAAGAATGCAATGGAATATGTAAGTGAATATGAGTTATGAAAGCAGGTGACTTTAAAATGGGAAATATTAATTGGTTTACAAAATGTCACTGCATTGATTAAAAAAATTTTTATCATTCAAAATCTCTTGACTACCGATTTTCAATATTAAAAATTCTCTGTCGCTAAGCATGCTATCTGTCAAAGGACAAACTAGTAACAAGATGTGTAAGAGTATATTTAAAACAATAACTATTTATTAACTCTTTGAGGAAGGTCGTATGCTCAGCGCTATCAAGCAGCTGACACACTCGTGTGACAGTCATTCTAATTAATATATATGAAGATGAATTACAGTTACAAGAAACATATACTCTGCCTTACGTTGATCGCTTTTTCTGATATGTGTTGACTTTGTTTTCGAACTATTTTCTTAAGACATTTAAGGCTAATTTGAAATGCAAAAAAACTTTTTTTAACTATTGTATGAATACTTCGAACAAAAATATTCATTTACTATTTTCAAAATAAGTGTTAAGGGTATAAATGTTGTACAACTGTTTTGGACAGTTATTATTATTGCATATTTAAAAGAATAAATTAAATTTTGGGATGGCCGCAATCTAAATACGGAACTTAGTACAAATTTATATACACTGTAAAAAAAAATCCCGTAAAATTTACGGTTTTAAACGGCAACTGGGTTGGTTGTGCAAAACCGTAAAAGTTACGAAATAAATCCGTAGGCACAACGGTTTTTTACCATACAGGAACAAGTTTTTCCCGTAAAAGTTACGAAGTAAATCCGTAGTCACAACGGTTTTTTACCGTATGAAATTAAGTTTTCACCGTAAAAATTAAGTCATCGAAGTAAGTGATGTCATCGACTGAATTGAGTTGTTTTTCTCCTTCTGTTCGAGTTGAAATGTGCTGATGTGTATTATCAATTAGGAATATTAATTAATCAAGGCTTAATTATTAATTTCCATTAGTTTAATTAATATAATTCTTAATTGAACTTACTTGGACGATTTCGATGCAAGATGGTGACAAAACTTCTAACTCCTCCGAGCCGGGGATCGAAACCGCGTTCATAGAAACAAAAGGCAATCGCTCTAACCACTAGATCACCGGAGACTTCGGAAAATGAAGTAAAAATAATCTATTTGAGTTTTAAAGTCACTATAGCTCTAGAGTAAAAATCAACTATTGCCAGAACACGTGTTTTAAGGTTAGCTTTCATGAGTGACAACAGGTTACTGCAACATGTGTAAACAATAGCGGAGATGGAACCCTATTAAAAACATGAAATGAATGCAATAAAATTACATTTAAGAAAAGGGAAAGTTATCGTACGGAAAGCAATACCGTCTGACGAAAAATAGAATTTGAACTGACGGTTTTAAACCATTTATGGCTGGAGAGGAAAACGGTGAAAAACCGTTTTGTCAACAAAACAGCTTTAAACCGTCAAATATACGGAAAAAGTCCGGGGAAAAAACGGATATTTTTTACAGTGTACAGTTAGGTCAGTTTTTATCGAAACGGCATCTTGAGCATGAGATTTCTCTAGATCATCTTTTAATCATATAATCGAGTCGAAAGAACTTCTGTATCTTGAATTTTTTCGGCATGTAAGAATTTTTTATTTTTTCTGTAGAAACCATGAGTTCATTTATTTCATTCGCTATATCGGTTAATCTCCGACATAAAGAACTTCATATACGTTCTTTCCTTTCTTCAAACCAGACAGCTTCACACTAACCTCTATGTTTTGCGAAACTATTTAACAGGATATTGCAAGTTTAAATGGCTCCTTCAATATCATCTATTAATATCATTAATGCGGGATACCAATACCATTAATATCCCACATTTAACATATACGAGGCTTGTCCGGAAAGTAAATACAGTTTTGTTCTACCGCCACCGCAGCGCCAGTGTCTCAGTCCGCGCATGTGCACACGTGTCTCTGGTTTATTGTCTGTCCACTGACGCCATTACAGCCGGATTGTGTTGTGTTTACATGTGTTATAGAGCGTTTAAAATGTTTAAGACTGCCAATCCCGCCGACTATGAAGTGCGTTCTGTAATACGGTTTTTGAACACAAAGAATGTTAAGCCAGCTGAAATTCATCGTCAACTTGTAGAGATTTATGGTGAAAATGTAATGACTGATGGAATGGTTAGAAAGTGGGTTTCGACAATTCAATGATGGACGCACCAATTTTCATGACAAAGCACGGAGTGGGCGACCTTTTGTTGTCAATGATGGTTTGGTTGCAAAAGTGAATGAGAAAATTCGTGAAAACAGACGGTTCACAATAAGAATGCTTTGTGATGAGTTGCAACAAACTTCAAAAACTGTTTTGCATGAGATTGTCACAAATAGCGTAAATTATCGCAAATTGTGTTCCCGTTGGGTTCCGAAAATGCTTACGGATGTCCACAAAATGAAGCGATTTGCCAGTGCTTTGAAATTTCTTAACCGATACAGTGAAGAGGGCAACGAATTTCTAAACAAAATTGTGACCGGTGATGAAACTTGGGTTTGTCTTGTCACTCCACAATCAAAACAACAGTCAATGGAGTGGAAACACTCACGGTCCCCCACAAAAAAGAAATTCAAAACAACGTTGTCAGCACACAAAATCATGTGCACTGTGTTCTGGGACAGACAGGGTATTCTGCTTGTTGATTTCCTTCCCAGAGGTGAAACCATCAATGCGGTACGATACTGTGAAACATTGTGAAAACTGCGGCGTGCAATTCAAAACAAAAGGTGGGGAATGCTCGGTCAAGACTTTATGTTGCTTCATGACAACGCACGTCCCCATTCTGCTGGTGCCACTTAAAACCTTATTCAACAATTCGGTTGGGAGCAGTTCGATCACCCACCGTACAGCCCCGACCTCGCACCTTCAGACTACCACTTGTTCTTGAACTTGAAGCGTGATTTTGGAGGGAGGCGCTTTGACAGAGATGACGACGCACAAAACGGTGCTCAGCAGTGGCTGTCTTCACTGGCGGCATCTTTCATTGAAGAGGGTATAGACAAGTTGGTTTCCCGCTATGACAAATGTCTGAACAATGGTGGTAACTATGTAGAAAAATAGTTTCCGAAATGCTCTTAAATGTAAAAATAAATTTTGTTTTGAAAAAAACATTTTTTATACGAGTTTTTCCAAAATGGTACTTACTTTCCGGACACACCTCGTACCTATGAACAATTAGAGTCTTCAACTATTAAAATCATCATTTATCCAGTCTAAGATTAATCACGTAATCATAAATTGAAAAAGAGCTATTTTATTGGTCAGGATAAGAAGAACAGACAGAAAGAAGAAATATTTCCGCCATTTCTTTTTAAATGTTTTACCGGAAAGGCTTATCGCTTTCTCAAAGTATGACAATCATTCGTTAGTTCCTGATCATAACGATGCGGTCCTGATTTTGGACTCGCCAGCTCTCTATTAGATCAAGCGATTCTACTAGTCCCCGTGTTGATGTGGCGTGCAAGGTGTTGGATATTGGCATGCCAAATTCCCAACTCTTCCTGTCGTCCCATCATCTGACAGCAGTTCGAAATTGTGAGATTCATCCCAAAATAGACCGCGGGAATATTCTCAGAAGTATACTAAACGAAACTTAATTGTCGTTCGACACCGTAAAATGTTTTAACGTAGGACTACGTTCCTCCCATTGGGGTCTCAGGAAGGAATTTGATTCACACGCCAAAACGCCACACAAAACGTTGTATGGGAGATCCTCTATATCTCGGTAACTGCATATGTTTAAAACATAACTAATGGCTTATTTTAGAGATAAAGGTTAACAACAGAAGTTACAGAAAAAGAGAATCGCGAGTAACATATAGAAATCGAGAAAATTCGAGAAACAAAAGAGTCACTCGAGTAAAGTAGTCCTACGCCTTTAACTTCATGACTGTTTGAAAAAGACAACATTCCGTCATATTTTTTTAATACATTTTAAATTCAAGTATTAGAGCAAATTTTTAAATATTTATGCAAAAATGTGATAGAAATGAGTTATCATCCTAACTTTGAATCTCTTGGGCTTTATTATTTTTTTACTTGTTGTGAATAACAAGTTATTTTTTGAACATATATTTATTAAAAGGGTATTTATATATTAGTAGACATGGAACATTTCTGATTAAGAACTTTAATTATTTTTATTCAAAGGTAAATTAGTTCCCAGATGAAAAGGAATTGCTTTTATGTATATCTCTGAACATTTTTTCCGTTTAACTTTTCGCTGTTATTTTCTTAAGATTAAATAATTTTATAAAAATGAACCAAACTGCACTTTTTAGTAGGAAATTCTATCGATAACAAAATAGATTAAAGTACTGTTCTTATTTCAATGCTTACTTTTTCAAAGAATTTTCTTTACTAATAAACATCAAGGAATAGCGGCTTTTTTCTGAAAAATTGTTTATATTTCAGAAAAAGTAATTTGTTTTAGATTATTGTAACAAGCTGAAAAGGAATATAAATCATCTGCTTTTATAAATTATAGAAAAAAAGCAATTTTGTGTTTTTCTATTGTAACCGTAACCGCAATTTTAATCGAAAAGCCTTTGATATACATTTGCGATACTTTATACAATAATAATTTATTTTATATGTATGGAATTACTGATGGGTAATTTTTTTCATTTTTACCGCGTGGGATTTTTAAAACTTTCATTTGAAAATCATCTTAAGTAAATTAGTTGCATTCGATGCTTTTTCTCCGAATGTATTGAATAAGCTTTGTATGAAACATTAAAATTAAAATACAATTAAGGCCTCTATTTATTTTTAATATTTAAGGAACATAAAATGAAAGATTTAACTATTTAGTCATGCTCTGTCTGGGTTTGTGCATTTGAAAAAAATGCTAATATCACAAGGAAAAGACTGATAAATTTGAGATCCCTACTTTTTATCTACCCGCGTTTAGAATATTAAACATTTCATTGCGAGTGATAATGCTGTATTATTAGATTTATTTCCTCTGCGTATTGTCTGGTTTATATGCTATGATACTGAGATATTCGGATTTCACTGTTCGTATGAAACTGATCTATCTTTTTTCTAATCATCAAATGCACAGAGTAATCTCCGCTGTGTATGTGCATAAACCCATACGTAGTGGGTGAAACGTTCTCCCACTGGTGGGGTGCGAAAGTTTGGAGAAGAGGAGGCCAGCCCAGGTGTCATCCTCGTCATCTGACCGCGATTCAAAATTACGAGGTCCACCCAAAAATAGTCCTCGTGTTGCTTCAAAATTAGACGTAAATATACGCTTGTGGACAAATGCTAAGGACCATTTTTAAGATTCCGAAAAATTTGGGCTTAATAGGAATACAATGGTTTGCAATCAGTTGCGGAGAATCGTGGGACATACAATCGTCGGACCTCACATTTTACAGTGAAGATTCGGTCACGAGGACATTTAGGGAACCGTCCACAAATTGATGAAGATGAAAATTATGCTGGCCCACCCTGTTTCACAGAAAGCTGATAATGAGTTGAAACTTCCAGCAATGGTTGTGTTTGATGTGCATAATATTTACAAGCATTTTCGTAAAAATAGGAAAAATATCCGTGACGATATTTTCATTAAAAATCCCTAATTTTTCCGTATATTTTTTGCCTATAACATGCAGAGTTTCCCCCAAATTGTACGAAACTTACAGAAAATTTGACAATATGTAAAAGATGTTTTGTATTAAAAATTTGAATCAAATAATTTGAATATTATAGGAAATAAGAGTATTTGTAGTAAATATTTTTTTACTGAGCATGTGCAAACTGGAGCGAAATTTTTTTTCATAACTTCAAACCCAGATAAATTGTACAACTTATATAAAAATTCCAGTTCAATACTGTTAATATTTAGAAAGATATCGGCATTTGCAACAAGGTGAATTTCATTACACTCTAAGAGAATTTAAATGATAAGGGTCCATGCACAAACTGTAATTTATTAAGCTTGAATCTTTGAATAGTTATCATCGAAATGTAACTTAAATTAGGTATTTAATTTATTAATATATAAGAATATTCAGGATATTCAACTTCCATAAAATTCAATATTCCTGTTCGAAGATTCAAGTATAAAAAATATCAATTTGTGCAAGAACCCTCATCATTTAGCTTCTCTTAGAGTGCACCAAAATTCATTTCGCTGCAATGCCGATATCTTTCTGAATATTATCGACATTGAACTGGAATTTTTTATGTAAGTTGCCCTGTATATCTGGCTTTAAAGTTATGAAAGAAAAATCTCGCTACTTTCGCACATGCGCAGTAAAAAATTAGTTACTACAAATACTCTTATTTCTTGTAACATACAAATTATTTTATTCAAATTTTAATACAAATCTTCTCTTATATATTGTCAAATATTCTGCAGGTTTCGTATAATTTCGTTGAAAATTCTGCATGTTATAAGCAAAAATCATGCGGAAAAATTTGAGATTTTGTAAAGAAACCTTTATATCTTCTCGAATATCTTTGCTATTTTTACGAAAATGCATGTAAACAATATGCATATCAAACAAAACCATTGATGGAAGTTTAACTTCATTATCATATTTCTGAGAATCGGGGTGGGCCAACATAATTTTGGTCTTCATCAATTTGTGGACGGTCCCCTAAATGTATTCGTGACTGAATCTTCATCGCAAAATGTGGATTCCGACGATTGTATGTCCCACGATTCTCAGCAACCAATTGCGAACCACTGCATTCCTATTAAGTCCAAATTTTTCGAGATCTTAAAAATGATCTTTAGCATTTGTTGAGCAGGATACTAAACTAAAATAAATACATTGTTACCTCCGTGGTCCATTATCATACCAAGCGTGATGAGAAAATAGAAGATAAAGTGACCCTGACGTACGAGCGAATGTTACCACGTGTCCTTTCTTTTAATCATATGGAGGGGAGAGAAGCATTTTCATGTTTCTTTACTTAATAATCCCTATAACCATAGTTTCAGAAGGAGATTATGAGATTTTTATTTCCACTGTTACATATTTAGCTTCAAAATTAGTTCTACCAGCAACATTTTCAAGAAATTCATGAAGTAGTTCAGATACGCTCTCTTTCGAATTCGGTATACTAAACAAAAATTTAAACGGTCTGAACAAAAGTTATTTTACTAGGCTTATTAAATTTTGAACATACTTAACCCCTTTAAGGGCCATTTTTTCTAGTAATGGTCTAATAAAATAACTTTGGTATTGAGATTAATTGAAGAAAAGAAACTCATTTAGCTTATTAGATGACATTAATTTTTTAATGAATTTTATTAATTAATATCTAATTAAAAATTCAAAGCACATTTTTACGGTTTGTGATAGAAAATTGAATCGTCTAGGGTTTTGTTTGATCGAAACATTTGATGAGAATTTTAAATAGCTTACCTCGTACATTTAAAAATTGATGAATTTGGTTGAAAGTATATTTCCCATCTCCTTAGAAAGGGTTGAGCTCAGACAGCTTCCCAAAATTGTTACATTAATCCCGCCCTTTTGCAAAATTTAAAAGAATCGACAGCATTTCGAGTTCCTTTGCGAAACTAATGCATTCTGATATGCCGATTCTAACACAACTATAAATTTTTAAATAATATTCACCTGTTTCCGTGTATAATTGAGTGATTGCAAGCGTAACGAAGTTCTGATGTTATAAATGCACTAGATTTAATTAAACAGGCAGCCTGTACATGAATGTTTAATTAAAATCAACGATTCGAACACAATCTACTCTCTCTTCTTCGGGTACAGAGAAAGTGTGGAATTTTAATGGAAAACAACCCTAGCTGGAAGACTTGCTAAAACCCTTTCGTTTTACACTAGCTGCCATTGTGTAAGAATGTGTAATAGTATTGGAAAGATCAAAGTCAATGGCGAATCCAGAGGGGGTGCTACGGGGCTGCAGACCCCCGCCAGAGTTAAACCAGAATTCTTGATCTTATTTAAAATCACTACAGTTGTTTGTACTTAATCTCCTTTGAAAAAACACGTGGCAACATTTATTCTTGGCTTGACGGGCTCACAGATTTTTCTTTCTTTTGTTGTCTTTCCCCTCGTACTTGTACGTTGACGCTTGCGAAGGACTTATTGGACTAGTTTCATTTTTTTTATTAAGTTAACGAAAGTATTGTAGTGTTTTATATGATTCTTATTGTCAGGTGAGTGAAGTATGTAAATTTAAAGTGTTTTTGTTTACATAAACAATGAGGCTTGACATTCGTCACGACGATACAAAGTTTTTATGACCTCATCCCTCGACCCAAATTCTGCATTCGCCACTGATCAAAGTGATGTGTTTTACATTCCAAGCAAATTCAAAAATAGGTCATTTGGGTAATTTTTTAAAGTGTATTGTGTTCAGAATTAATTGCTGACAGTTGAATATGAACGAACAACCAAACATTTAATGCGGAAGTTTGGAGAGGGGGTACCGGCTCAACTGTCGTCCTCGTCATCTGACCGAGGTATAAAATTACGAGGCACTTCCCAAAATAGCCTTCGTGTTTTAAACTAACTAAACTTCAAGTTTTATAATGAATTCTTCATTGTCTGAACCTGTTTAATTGCAAATCGAAGTCTAATCCTTAAGGTGATTTTAGATAATGATCAAAACATAATTCTTAAGAACTTAAGAATGGCACATAAAATTCACAAAGACAGCTACATAAATAAAAAGAGAAAATTATTCAAATTTATCAACGAATTAATTGAATCTGGCTTTATTTAAAATGCATTATTAAAACGAGGAAACTAAAAGATTTATTTCTCAGTGTGAATTCCACAGCATTCATTCATTAAGAATATTCGTAACAAAACCATTGAATTCATAATCATTTAACCATTATGAAAGAAAAGGAATAATACCAAAACAGTTTTTACAAAAACATAAAAGTGATTATAGAAGCTCCAAAACAGGAAAATCATTTTTTAAAAAGATTAATTAAGTCTACACTGAACAATACTATTGAAAAGAAAAGCGTGTTGCAGAAGACTTTTTTTTATTTTATTCGCGCGCTTAGTTTGGCAATTAATAAAATACAACATTAATTAATAATAATGCAGTATAAAATATATTAAACTTTTAATTAGCTTATGAAATGAAAATGAATATTCTTTATTTAGTATTTTGTATGTGAATGAATATTATTAATTATTTTAATATTTTGTTATGTCTGCCTCGGTACCTTTTATATTTTAAGAAATAAAAAACCTAAAATTCCAGTGGTTAAAATATACCCTATACAACAAGTATTCCTCTCACCCAATTCGATGAAACGATTTTATTTCTTGTAGCGTAAATTTAATTTACAGATCTTCTACATGACCGAAACTTGCTATTCTTTCTTTTTGAGTACTAGAGACTTTTCGAATACAAAATTGAAACGTTTTACTAAGTAAATTAAAATTTTTGAGGCAAAAGTCAAAGTTATTTTATTCTTTGTATCTACTACATCACTCAATAGATAAAATAATTAAAATTAATTAAAATAATTAGATATAACTCATTTAAGTCATTACCTCTTAAAAAGAAAATCTTGAAATGTAAAGTTAAAATTTAAAGTCCTTTCAAATAGAAAATTACACAACAGTAATTCCAGGCATATAATGGAAATTTAACGTAATCTTTTTCTAAATGATATTTTAAATTAAAATTGCATTTATGGTTAAAAATTAGAAATGACATTGCTTCTAGTTAAAATATATTAGGCAATTAATTTTTATTTCCTTTCTTTTCGATATGGTAATTCAAAATGAACTATGTTTTTTTTCCCTACATATGAACCATTTTCCTGGGAAGAAACCTCTATCCTTTGATGTTTTACCAAAAAAGAAATTTCTTTGAGAACGTAAAGGAGGAATTCAATAATTGATGCATTTTAATCTAATTAATATGGATGAATGAGAGGCTTTATTGCTTATTTCGGTGAATTTTCAGTGAAAAAAAGCAGCTTCGACTCATTTTTAACAAATTAATAACTTTTAAGAAAATAAAAGAAAAGGGTTAAACCGCAATAAATTAATAAGATGCATAAAAAATGAAATTCCTTTTGAGTGATGATTTCTCTTTGATTCATGATAAGTAAAATAATCATTTAGTAATATTTTTAGCCGGCTATTACATTGTATCAAATTGATAACTGATATAGGAAAAATTATTTTCTTCATAATCACTAAAATAAATGTTAAAAATGAGTGAAATTATAAATCGAATTTTTCAATAAATATTTTACAAGACTTTGCAAATAGAAAATATAAAAAATAAAATTTGCAACCGTATTGTTCATAACATTTAGCACTAGTTACGCATTTTTAAAATTCAAACTCGCAAGCGTGCAAAATAAATGAAATAAAATAAGTAAATATATAATTCGTCTGCTCAATCAAGTAATTGAGCTATACAATGCGTAAGAATAAATAAATATTTTGCATGATGCTTTAATAAAGGTATACAAAATGAACAGATAAATTTGTCCTATGCAATGAAATTATTAACTTACTTCATGTAAAACAGTAGAATAAAAAATATTGATACTGTTACAATTCTTCTTAAACAGAAGTTAATTATGCATTAAAAATTATTTCATTATTTAAGTAAATTCCCTTTAAGACTGAAATAGTAACAGCAGCAGTTGCACCAGTTGACAATCAATGTAACTAATAAGCTCGTGCGAATGACGTTCACGTATTCTTGCAACTTCTGCTGTCAGTACCCCAATGCAAACGGCATTTAAAAATTATAGGGAAGAACCATTTGAAATGATAAAATATCTTTTTTATTCCATTTCATAACAATCTGGAAATATTACGGTTTTCATTCATAATTTTAATAAGCAATGAGCTTCGGTTGTGAAGAAATATATATATGGAACAATAGAAACTGGTTTCTATATTTGTTAACATCATGGAAAATTAATAACGAGTGAGATGGTTGTCCGATATTTTAAATATCATTTTATTGTGATATTTAAAAATTCGTTTTCTCTTTATATTTAATAGTAACTTGTCCACATAATATATAGTTTTAAGCACTGACATATTTGTGTAAAGCTTTTGCATTTTCATGCCTTTTATCAATTGTTAAGACAGTTTAGAAGCTGAAAACTCTCTTTCAGAACTTTTATATCTTTTGAAATATGAAAAATGCTAATTCTAGAGAAATACAATTTCTGGACACCAAATTACTTTAATTTTAAAGAAATAAGAATGATTCTAACATGTTTGATAAGAAAAAAACATACATTTGTCTTAATTAACGAACCAGAAAAACAAATCGTAGAAATAACATGGAACCTTAATTCTTACAATATATTGAAAAAAATACAGGAAAAATGCAAGTGCTGATCAGTTTTATTATCTGTACTACATAAGTGTTTTGCAGAAATCTTCAAAGAATAAAGCTTTTTTTTTATTATCATCTGCTTCTTTGTATTGCATTCACGTACACCCACCATATGATTATTGTAAAAATATTTATATTAAAATATAAACGCTAGTTCAAAGCACCAAACCTAAACGGTGAGGAGTACTCCAATTTTCTCATGCATTTTTAGCATTCAAAGCTATTTATAATTTTAATGTGTTACAATAACAACTAAGCGATGACTTTTTCGTATGTTTCAAACCGTTTGATCATATATAAAACATGTAGGTGTAAACATTGCTTGTTAACAAAAGATACTGTACTACTTCGGAAACATTTATTACACCAGCCAAAGATCATAGACATAAATATATCTTTCCGAAACATCTCCTCCAATAGGAAATGACATTTCTTTTATCTTTTCAGAGTGTTAAATCGATGGACAAGTTGCAGTCACAACCGGAAATACCCATTTATCACGAGATATCTTAACTATTTCCTTCTATCATTTATCAAAGCGATGGTGTCTTCGAGTATCCTTGTGGCCTCAATTTTCTTGTAAATCTGATCTTACTACTGAGCTACACTTTGTTATAAGAACTATAAGAAGCCTTTGATTCAGGTTTTGTCTCCGTGCACCAGAAATCACATTACTCTTTCAAAACTTTCTCACGGTGGTGTTTTGACATGAAAATATCTTTCCGCTCGTTACAGTGACAGTCGGTGGGACTTTCTTATGTGACTTTCTAATGATCATTGTTTTTCTCCCTATACTAGCCTGAATAGGTTGCAGAATACGGATCCTATCATAATGCATATAAGAAAGTTGAATTTTATCTGTATATTTATATTAAATAATTGGCAAAACCACAATACCAGTCCGCTAGCCAGAACAACTGGACCAATTTGAGCAATTCTTATGTCTTATAAAATCTTATGACCCCTATATTTAGGGATCAATGGTCGCCTGTCACTCACTTCCCTCCATTTTCGAGACAAAACGAAAAGAGACTATTTCACTATACATTCGCTATGGAGGAAAACCATGACAGAGTCCCCCAGCCCCAACCACTGGACAGATTTCGACAATTCATTTTTCGTATGGAAGCTTATGACGCATAGATATGCCATAAATGTGGGATTCTGTTCAATAAACAGAATGCCCACGGAAGGGTTACCTTTAAAGGGTAAGTAGATCGGGTTTATGTCTAGGGGATTTAAGGGTCTTTATTACATTAATTTTAGAACAAAATAATACATAAAATAAACGAGTAGACTTTAAGTTAAATACAAAACATTTATTTCAATACTATAGGGAAAATTTACAGGGGGGAAGAGATATGTACATAAAAAGTTTACATTTTGTTGAGAATTTACATGAAGTCATATTTAACTAATGGAGCTAGATTAATGAGGCATAGATGTTACGTGTTAGGAATATTACGGTATTAGTGATTTACAGATTAGAGAGCCATAAGGAAAGTTAGACAGGACATAGTAGCCATAGTGGGAAGATCGGCGGCTTAACTGTGCCGAGACTGCTCTGATTTATAGAAGAGGTAATAAGAGAGGTATTAACATTTCGACTGCCTGCGGTGTGCTGAGCTGCTCTCAGCGTGCAGTCTGGGATTGTTGGGAAAAAGAGGGCGCTGCTCGTAGTTCGTACAGGGCAGAACTCTGGCTCCATCTATCGCCAAAAAAATTAATCTAGCTCTTACATCCTTCTTTATACAGTGATTAAATTATTCTCTACGGATAATATCCAACATAAATTATCTCCTCCCCCCTCCTCTACGCACTAAACTCGATTTCCGAGATGTACTGCAAAATGAAAGTTTGGCAGAGTCCCTCATTCTCTTTAAGCGCCAATTTATTTTGCAAAGTTGCAAGCATTATTTACACCCGCAATATTAATAGAATACAGGCTATTAATATTAAGGGCAAACAGCTGGTCGCCGAAGACGGCTAATCTATAATAAAAGAGTAAACAAAACTAGCATTTTATGATATGTTGCTGGACACGGCATATGTGTTACCTTTGCTAACACCATTACCAAAACTATCCCATCTCTAGGCATGATAATAAGGATTCATTCTTGTATAAAGAATAAAATATTTACTCATTTGTATATATAGAGCTGTCTCAGAATTTCGTCTATATCTTCAGGATTTTTTAATTTCTAAAATACTTACACAAAATTTTCTCCATTTAGACGCGTATAAAAAATTCCGTTTAATCCGTCTCTTTATCCGCCCGCTCTTCCATTTTCTAAAAACGCATAAGCAAAACACCTCTAAAACAAGCAATTTCGGGACCAATTTCTTATTGTTAAGCACCATGAAAAACCTCATTTCCATTCTTCTTTCAAGAAATTTATACCAATTAAATATACCACAGTTTAAAATAAACGTAAATATCGCCCCATATATCATGAAGCGCTAACAACGCTTTCCTCTGCTTTTTATAAGAACATTAGTTTGACATTTCTAGAAGAAGAAGCCAGGAAGGAGGAACCAAAAATCCAAACTTTTGTGCCAGGGCCATTGTACGAAGGGGGATAAAAATAAATATTGAACAACGAAACTCTCCCTTTAGCAGGCCCGTAAGGGATATAAAAGGGTTTGGGCAATGACAAAAAAAATAGTCAGAACGAGTAAGACGTTCTCTTTTTAATATATTGCTCCCGAATCTTTCGTCATTTGCGGGCCAGAAACATCTTTTTCTGAAGTGAGAAAGCAGTTTATTCTCTTCGGATGAACGTAGCCAAAAGGGTAGGCACACAAGGGAAGAATGAATCGCCGATCATGTGAATATACAGCAGAAACCTACTTTCGACACAATTTGGGAAATCATTATCCGTACGTTGAAAAAAAGAACATGAAAAACAGAATTTTTAGAAGGAATGCTGTAAGGCAAATGTGCGGTGGTAGAAAAGACTATTTTCAAGAACTTGGTGAAATATTTCCAAATAAAAAGCGAAAGACTCTGTTTTATTATTCTCAAAGAAAAAACACAAGTTTTCGATAACTTCAGCTTTAAATTATCTTATTTCTTAAAATAGACAGAATGATTTGTTCTGAAAAAAAGTTAACTCTTTGTTATTTGTTTTTGTATAAAATACAAAAAGCATCTTTGTCAGAAATGCAATCACTATTCAGCGAAAGATTAATTCAGAAACTCTATTTGAAATATCGCTACATTCATTGTAAGTGAAAAATGGTCGTTTCCTTACTTATTTAAATTTGCATAAACAAAGATATTTACTTTTTATTACGGGTTTGATTGAATTGAAAACAAAGACCTCTTCCACTTGTCGCGATCATTTAATATTTGGGTATCAAATTTCAAAGTTACTTTTTATCTTGTTTTACCTGTTACTACCCCTTTATCCTTACTATCCTTAAATTGCTGCACCTTTTTAGGTCAAATTGTGAACTTTTTCTAACGAATTTTAGAATTTCAAATATTTTGTCATCCCCTTTGCAAGTGAAAGACCCTGTGTTCCGAACAACAGCAACACTTCCAGAAAAAAACCCGCTGTGTATTTTTCACGTTTCATTAACTGATTGGAATAATACATAATAATGATTTACTTAAACACAATATGAAGCTGAAGTCATTGGTGGCTCATCAGCTCCAAAACAAGAAGTGCTGAAAGAGTTTTCGCTGGTGTTGGGCTTTTGAACAATGTTCAAATCCAGTATAATACGACCTGCACTTTTTATATTCAATTTTTCACTCAGCGAACGCTGTGAAAATACGATTTTTTGAAGATCTGCAACATTCAGCTTTTTATAGGTTACCTTTAATAATAAAGATTAATAGAAAATTTTTAATTGAATACTATTTTAGAAAACTATCTTCAAACTTGTTTTCGAAGAGTGATTTTAAACAATAGAAAACGAATATTTAATAAACTAGACACCTTTCTGTCGAGGCAACTTGAAGCGACACAGAAATCCAATAAACAGCCCCTGAGAGGAAGCAAAACAAAATTGAATTCGAAAGTCCCTTGCCAAACGAAGGCTGCAATCAATTCAATTCGGACGCCTCTAAATTCAAAGGGAGAAAGGGTTGCTTTTTTTCTCCCGATTCACCCCTAGTGTGCGAATTTTGATCCTTAGTGGGGGAAATCTCTGAAGCCCTGCCCTATGTCTCTCTTAATTGTTGAGTGATTTTCCCTCTCACTTTTACGATTTGTATTACATTTTGCCATTTTCGTTTGATTATTGAATTCTCAATGTGAAAAGTAGGCCAATAAAAATAAAAACAAAAATACAAGATTTCGAAAAAAATTCAGGGGCGATTGCAGCTGTAATGGACGAGACGTCACTGGCTGAAGTATTCTGTATAAAAATTGCTACAAATCACTTGAATTTTGTGGATTTCCAAAAAATATCAGAGTTGTATGGATTTGTGTTGTTATTAATATTTATTACAAGATAGTAATAAGAGTTCATTTAAACTGGATTTAGCTGTGGAATATCCTTTCACTAATCGATTCTAAAGAGTCAATTTTTTATTTTCTGTTCTAAAATGTCAGTGTCGTAACAATAAACATTCTTCCATTGTTTACGAAAACAAGTCTGTTTGCTTATGCGAAGAGTTCGTGTATCTGAAAGTAATCCTCTTTAACGTAGATTTCTCCCTGTGGGTTTTCAAACAATAAGCCTTAATGCCCAATCATTATTTCATAAAAAAAATCTATATGCATTTAAAAATTATGTATTTTTTGCAATGTATTGAATACTTTTTTGCATCCTAGAAAGTTCCTTCCTGTTCCCAAACTGTAAAATCGGCTGCGTTTGAAAACATCTGCTGATGAAGAGATGTTATTGTTTAAAAGAGCCTTAGGCAAATAATGTTTTTATTCAATAAGATTCTTTCACTAAGAAACAACTTGTAACTCCAAGATTACACTGTAAAAGTGTCAGATATAAGAGAATAAGCAGACTGATTTTGGAAAATAAATTCATACTAAATTAAACAAACTATAGATCACCTATTCTAAGATACAAAACTCTAAGACAGCATTTTTCATTTATCAGATATATGGTTGTTACAGGCTTTTCTGAGTGATAGTTTCGACGCCTGTCATGTTTGATGTGAAAAGAAAGGATATGAAAGATATGTTAGACTTACAGAAATAATGTTTTGAATCCAAATCAGTCCAATCCTAATCTCAAAATCTTTTCAATCTGATAAATTATTAAAACTGATCAAAAAACTATAATTCGAATAAATTTGAAAAAATTCCGACATCCGGCTATTTATTTCATTTAACTGATTACTTTTAGTTTTTAAAGCTTCGAGTACTTTCGTGTAAGTGTAATAAGCAGAAAAGAACTCTATAGTTTGGGGACTGTATTGCTGTAATTATATTTAATCCAAGGCCTAAAGTTTACAGAAATAAGATTTTTCAAATTATATTCTGAAGGAAATACATGCTTTGAGAGAAAATTTTGCTTATCAAGTGCAAAAATGACGTT
>BGPR01017696.1:0-32055 GCA_013235015.1 Araneus ventricosus | reverse complement strand
ACAAATAGATTCCTTAGAAGGAAATATTTTGTATATTTGAGAACATATGAGTATTAGTAATATTTTTAACTGCGCGCGTGCGAAACATAGTATACATCTTCTTTCATAATTTTGAAGCCATATATATATAGGACAGCTTAAATAATTCCAACTGAATACCGTCAAAATTCAGAAATTTATCGGCATTGTAGCGAGCGGAATTTCAGTTTCACTCTAAGAGAAACTAACGCTAAGGGGTTTTCACAAACTTATGCTTCTTAAACTTGAATCTCCTATGCACTGAATCTGAATTTTCTAAATGTTGAATACCCATGCATACTTATATGTTAAGCCCACAGTTTAAATTGCATTTAGACGATTACTACTCGAAGATTAAAGTTTAAATAATTTCATTTGTGAAATATCCCTCATTATTTTGCTTCTCTTGGAGAACAGCTTTAATTCAGCTCGCTGCAATGCGATATTTTTATGACTTTTAAAGATATTAAACTGGAATTTTAATACAAGTTGCCTGATATACCGTGTTTTGAAATTATGAACGAAAAATTATTTTATACAGATACTCATATTTCCTTGAATATTCAAAGTATTTACTTTGAATTTTTATATAATGCTTCGATGACATACTGTCACGTCTTATGTAAGTTTCATGCAGTAAAAAATTATTTACTTCAAATGCTGATATCTTCGTTAATTATCAATGTATTTACTTCAAATATTAATAAAGTTCTTTTCTAGCATATTGTGAAGTATTCAGTAAATTTCGTATTATTTCGTGAAAAACTCTGCAAGTTATAAGCAAAACAACATTATGAAAATTTTGGGATTTCTTAAAAAAACTTTTATATCTTCCCGAATATTCGTTTTATTTATACGAAAATGCTTATAAATATTGCGAACATCACTCAAAAGAATTGATGAAAGTTACAAAACATTATCAGTTTCCTGTGAAGCGGGATGAGCCCAAATCCCTTTTCCACTTCATCAATTTCTGGTCGGTCCCCTAAACGACCTCGTGACTGCATCTTCAATGTAAATTGCGAGTTAAAACCCATTATTTATATGGACGACGTTTGAGGAAAATTCATCCAGCTTTCCGGGAGATATTCGAAAAAACTAGAAATTTGATTATGTATACCTCACTTAACCTGAAAGTTTGTTCAGGCACAAGCGAGTGCAACCAGTTGCTTCACAGAAAGCTAATAATGCACATTTGTCCCGAAATGCTGTATGAATTTTCCTCGAACTATATATACTACTATATATACTATCGAACTATATATACTATTCTACTATATAAAGAATAGGTTTTAATTCACAATTTACATTGAAGGTTCGGTCACGGAGGCATTTAGGGGACCGACCGGAAATTGATGAATTGGAAAAGGGATTTTGGCTCACCCCGCCTTACAGAAAGCTGATAATGTTTTATAATTTTCATCAATTCTTTTTTGTAATGTGCGCAATATTTACATGATTTTCGAAAAATTACACGAATATTTGGGAAGATATAAAGGTTGTATTTAAAAATCCTAAATTTTTCCTCGTGTTTTTTGCTTATAACTTGTAGAGTTTTCCACGAAATAATATGAAATTTACAGAATACTTCACAATATGGTTGAATGGGTATAATTAAAGAAGATATCAGCATTTGTAGTAAATAATTTTTACTGCGCATGCGCGCAAGGTAGCATAATTTTTCTTTCACCACTTCAAAGCCAAATATATAGGGAAACTTATATAAAATGTCCAGTTCAATACTGTTAATATTCAGAAAGATATCGGGATTTTGGCCAGCACTGTTTTATGTTATATGCCATCTGCTGCCTCCAGATGGCATTTTCACACCCATGTCCCTATGTGATTTTGGATGTTTATCATATGCCTGACTTACCTCACTTTTTTTTAATCAACCTGTGTAAATAATAAATATAATAATCATTCTTAGGCGATTAACATGTCACTAAACTTTTATTTACAGAAGTGGAAGATAAAAGACCATAGAATCTAATAGCTTCCTTCATTGGTCAATTTCGATAAAAAAAAATCGTTGAAAATTGGAAAATTAAATTGCGTGTAAATTTTTTGCGGTACCACATGCGATCAAAAAGTTTAGAAAGTAATGACACAAAGGAAAAACGGTGCACACTCTGTCTCCTGAAAAGTATTCTGAAAAATTAATAGTAAAGAAAGTGTTCGGTCCAATTGGACAATATAGTCCATTTAGGGATTCGTAGTATAGCGAGGAGAACCGAGAATATATTTTGGAAGCATCCATTTCTTCCAACTGGTACCAAAATTTCATAAAGAGATTCAATTTTGGTACACGTAACAAATTTCATTTATCTAGTTTTTTGCATTTTTATATTAAATTTTCACATACTCACAAGTAGATAGGAAGACAGACCGCTAACTTTTGAAGGATTTGATTAAAAATTCAAAGGATTCTAATGATAAAAAGGAGCTAATTTTCATCTATCTTGTTGGTTGCGGTGCTGATTCGTTGTGTCCTCATACACACACACGGACGGACAGATAGATATAGGGTAGACGAATTTCATCCAAAATTTGCTTAAAATCTAAAATTTTAGTGTTATGACTATATACCAAATTTCATCCGTCAAACTCGTTGCGCTTATGGGTTATGGCATTTAGAGACAGATATGCATAATTCCAAAAATATTTTTTTCGGTCTCAGGAAAGTTTCACACTTGAAAATTAATCAAAATAGCGGCATCGAATTTTTTGACGAATACAATATTTTTCCTTGTATCTTTCGTAAGTAATGAGAGAGTGATAAAAAAAAGCAGATGTGTTAAATAATCTCCATTTTACACCGTCTGGTAATGGCACCCAGGGCAAGTGCCCTGCCTGCCTTACTTTAGCTACGGCACTGACCTGAGAGTTAATTTCGTTAATATTTTAAAATCCCTTAATTTATATTTTAATATTATTTGCGTAGTTGAAACTCAATTTCAATGCGTCAGTATACTCTCAAAAGCAGATCAGTTGAGTAAAGCCATTGTTTTGCTCTTTCTGTAACGATGTAACCATGATAAAATACTCCTCCCCCCAAAACTCATAAATATGAGGATACGCATGAAGGAGTTCCAGATTTTGTTATTTATTTATTTAGAAAAGCGTCAGAAAAATTGCTTAAATTGACTGGTAGGACAGTAAAAAAGACTAAATCCTTTATGTCTTGGCCTTTCTAATTCTTGCTTACAAAAATATAAGCAAGAATTAAAAAATGCCAAGATAGTTTTTAAGAATCCGAAAAGCATAGTTAAAAATGAAATTCTTCTTTGCTGAATTTAGAAACATAAAATAAATTATTTTTCATCACGGCACCCCAACTCAAGACTGACACCTAGGCATCAGTACTGGCTGTGTAACCTTCTTCTGTTATTTCCAGGGAGAACATTTTCATTACATTTGCAACTCGTGTTGAATTTATGATGTTTCGTTTGTTCTGTTACAAACGAACTCTAAATTTATTAACCGAAATTTCGTCCCGATTTTCTTATTTTGATGCAACGAGCCTACCATACACAATTCAAAAAAATGTTGTGGTCTGTAAGAAACTAAAGCAGCATTTTTTTGTTATTGGAAATGACGAAGAACATATTAAAAAAATTCTCGACTTATTTTTTCAGTCGGTTAATGTCTCTATTTAAAATAACGATTTTTTATGCAACTAACTTCTATAAAATTTTTTGCTTTTGGCATCATTATCGTTAGCCGACTAATCGTATTTATTACGAAAACTGATATATCATGCCGACTCAGGAAAATCGACGGATATTGAAAATAGCTATATGAGCTGATTCCTCATCAATACAAGAAAATACTATTATTGTATCTATGACAAAAAGTCAATTTTGACGATGCATTCACATAAGCAAAAATCGACATTTTCTCCGAGCGGCAAACATAGTTTTGCCGATTTCGCAATCAGTAAGATCTTCATTCCGAAAGACAAAATGTTTCCAATTAAATATTATTAAAATATTCCTCAAAAATACCGAATTGAGGGAAAAAAATCATGATGTTTTTATACCATTGCAATCGTGTATCTCCAATTATCGTAGTATAATATTTCGTTCGATTATTTTTTCAAAATTTGCCGACAGATCTGATCAAAATGCCGACTTCGAAAAAATCTGGGGGGGGGGGGTGTCACACACCCCTTACCCCCACCTCGCCACGTCCCTGCTGATATCCATTTTGAATGATTTGTTGCCATGGCTTCATATGCAATTTTGATATCTTGGAATATTCATTTATGATTAAGACAGGTGTTTGAATTTCTGAATAATATGATAAGTGTTTTAATCACCTGTGTCCTTCGATTGATTCAATACATTAAGCTTAATAAATTATCTTTTCGAGTCCAAGATATGAAAGATTAAAATACCTATAAATTGTTATGTTTGAATCATCTAATTTACATTTGCTTACTTAATAAAGCAATTGTTGGCTTTCATCCTATCTGGCAATATGAAGTTCTTGATTTTGTTTGCAATTGCAGGTAATTATATTTTTTCCATTCTCTGTCGTATTAAGTGATCATAACGCCATCAATTTTTTGCTCTGATTTTTTTCAGTTAATTCTTATTTATTTTTATATTGTATATTTTTAAGCATTTGCTTGTGGAAAACAGCGCTAAAATTTTGATGATAAGAAATTCTAACATTATCTTTGGTATTCATGAAACTATGAGATGAAGATAGAAACTGGATAATACATGGATATAAGTTGAAGATAAAAACTTTTGATTAGTTGCAAATTAAATTAGTTTCTGGTTGATATTAAAAGAGTTGTGTTGAATGAAATTTATTGAAAAAAATTGCAGTTTTTATCTATAATTATAACTTTAAAAGCAAAAATAACAACAACACATTTTGTTTTCTCGTATACGAAAGAGGTAAAGAAAATTACTCTAATTTTCAAAGCATTTTACCGCCAGAATTGTATATAACACCATGTTTTAATCCTAATGAGTCCAGAAAAACCATTTTCGGATTTCTGTCTCTGTCGGTCGACCTGTCTGTTTATACAAAACGGAATGAACTACATAATACATAGATTTTATAAACACGGTTTTATTTGTGTATTAAAAAGGAGTAAATAATACCTTTTCATTTATAATCTGGAAGTGTCAATAAAATTAGTAAAGTTTTAACACACTGAAAACAGTTTGATAGCCACAATGAACACATCATTAAAACTGAAATACAATATAAATAAGAATAAAATTATGGGATATTTCGGAAAAACTTTTGGGTATTTGATTTCACTTTTAGACTTTTGAGTAAAAAAATATTTTCTGCGTTTTAATAGGCAAAAAAGATTGCTTTTCTAATTTCCTCTAATAATATTGGATTTCAACAAAGACCTTAAAAGGGTATTTCATGTTATATTTTAAATAAGCCTTTTTTCATTCGACGTAGACATCGTATTTATTGCCTTATTTTGTGAAATCTTATATATTTTTAAGCAATTAAAAAAGTTGAACTTAATTAGACAGCTGGGAAAATTGATATTTCTAAGGGAAGAAAATTATTTGATAAGATACATTCCTCTATAATTTGATTGAATCCAATACCTTGCTTTGAAAATATTAGAAAAATGTCTGACTATTCAATCTTCAGATCAGCGGTTCCCAATCTTTTTTTCATATACTATTCGCCTTTTTATTTTTGCTTATCTCTTAATGTCAAATCCCCCCTCGTCATTACAATAATTCTCTCGCGTAAAGAAATTTTTGAAAAGAAAATTAAGATCTGAGGTTAGCTTGAAAGTCAAAACGACTCGAATAATCTTAAATTATTTCTGCGATTAATTATATACCTTATTCCATTTTTTTTATATTGGCATTACCTCCTCTCCAAAACAAGCGAAAGAAGTAGTGAAATAATTTCTTAATAACTTATAATTAAGGTTAATTATGACTCATCGTGATAATCAACTACAGTACAACGCCGCTTAACCGAACTAAATGAGGGGGAGCCGTTTTGGTTAAGTCATGAACATCTTTTATTATTTTGTATCTAATTACAGTATGTAATTCTTATATTTTTGAAGCTAAAACGAATTCAAAACTTTCTTTTCTGGCTAGACTTATGTTCTTTATTTAAGTTAACCCTCCGTCGGGCGCAATATTCTCACCGGCGAGTTCGGAACGCAATGAGCAGGTAAACAATACCGTAATTAATAGTGTAAATACCCTTTAATTTTAATTTTAGCAGTCTAAAATTAATCCCTGACCTTCTTGGAGAGACTTAAAAGAATAAAAGTGAGTGTGTCGTGGCAAAAAAGTCTCTCCTTCGCGATTATTTCCGTGCAGTACAGTACGTGTTTTTTTTATTTGCGACTTCAGAAAATCCGAGTTAACTGGGGTTTTACTGTGGAAGATATTAATATCATTACGATATTTAAGCTTGTTCCATGAAGCTGAATTGTATAAAATTAATGGACATAAATGGATTTTTATGTCTGTAGTTGCTTCAAGCTTACTGGGACACCAGGGTATTCTTTCCACGGGTACTACGTTTGTGAAAGGTTTTAAATATTTTATTGTTCCAACACTCAGATTTTGGTTCTTCCTCTGTTTTATTGTTCCAACACACAGTTCTTGTTCTTCCTCTGCTGCCCAATAGGCTTTCGGCTTTGGCTTTACACACGCATTTGAGGAAAAAAAATTCCTTAACTTTTTTACATTTAATTTCCTTAGATTTTGTGTTTTTCGTCATTACCAACGTTGTTTTCACGTATCCCCTCCCCCGGATACGCATAACACAGGTTGGGAACCTCTGCTATAGATGTTCTGACTTAGGAAAATGCTTTAGAACCCAGTAAAAATATTTGGAAAGAATCAACAATTGCTCCACAAGAATAACAATTGCTTTTCAAGAATAACAATCAGTTACTCATATAAATATGTAATTGAATAGTTGTTAATAAAATGAAAATTTAAAAAATTCACTTTTAACAGTATACTATAAAGAAGATAAATTAGTTAATCAAAAATGTTTAAATCAAAACCAAAATAACGCATTTTAATCGGATCTAAATATATTTTAGATTTTAATATATGTTCAGGATCTTTTTCTCATAAAATTCTTTGTGACTTAATTTCCTAAACGTATTAATATCAACGCCTCACAATTTTCCGATTTTTGTGTTCAACTCGAGATTTTTGATAAATTTTATTTTCTTATTTTAAGTACACTATTAAAAGCGTGTCTTTTCTAAAACTTTCATATTGTCAATAATTATTTTCTACTTCTTGATTTTTAGAGTATTTCATAATACGTTGTTATAATCATTATGTTATCTTCCAATCAATGTTTTCCCAAATATGCAATGAAATAGTGCCTCTCAAATCGAATCAGATTTAATTAAATTAAGTGGTTAACGTCTAATCAGGTTCTGAAAATATTAAGATTTTGTATTTCATAGAGAACGCACTAGTGCAGAAAATTTTAGTACTCTAACACAACAAAAAAGGGGAAAAATTTGATCACAAATGTCATCTTTACAAACATGAAAGAAGTTAAATAATACCGTAAATCAAGGTGACTTTGGACTCATGGAGGTAACTTTGCACCAGTGTAAAAGTTTCGTGAAAAATGAAATATAGATAAAGTGATTAGGGATACGGGATGGAGATAATATTCTAGACTCTTGGCAAAACTGATGAGTATATTTCATTCCTTAAACGTATATAATAATCATTCAGGAGGTTACAGAAAGAAGAGAAAATGAACCAGTTTTTCAACGAAAATTGTAGGGCTGAAATATTTGTCTCTGGTGAAGAAAGTATGATATTTTTGAAGGCAAGTGCATTTAAATGTGAAAGATATTAACGCTAGTTTTCATTCTGTTACTTTGGATGTCAATTATGTTTGTTAGTTAAGTTGTAATTAATTTTTTTCGGATCTGGGGTAACTTCTCACCGGAGAGGAGGGATTCTTTGCACTATGAAAATTTAGTGTGAAAAGAAGCTACAGTTGATTTTTAAATTTTTTTATATATTTAACAATAATACGCACAATGATTGCTCTAGCTTCAGATGTGCTAAAGGTGTTTAAATGGAAGTTAGGGACTTGTAATTATATGGAGTTTTCTCGACCTTAGAAGCTTGATTTAACACCATTTCACAAGTTTAAGGAACTCTTAAAGAGGCAGAAACTTTTCTGGCACCTCAAGCGGACAGTTTGTTACAAAAGAAAGTTAGATCATATAAGGAAATATGGAAATCCCCTGGTTTTCTCGTTGGTTTCCTCTGGTTTTCTCCAACGAGAAAACCAGGGTTTTCCTTAATTTTAAAATGATGATAAACGCTTATCTTACTAAGTAGGTGTGGTAATATATAGACATATTAATAAGAAACTCTTTAAGAATTGGATAAAAGGATTTCTGAAACGCCATCCAGATTTGACCGGATACAATGACGTAAAATTATTAATTATAATCAGATTTTTACAAAATTTATTTTCCTTGTATATTTCCACCTAGGTTTTCAATAAGTATATCTGAAATTGCATCAAGTGAATTTTTGAATTATACTGAAAAAAACCCAGTGCAATGAATCCCCATCTATAAGGCAACTTTACACCAAAATTTCAAAAAATCATAATTATTAAATTACTATATGATCCAACTTTTGCTGCAAAACGTTTCTCTTGTGATCACTCAACAAAGAAAAACCCAGAAAAGCCATTTTTTTATAGAAAAACATAAAACTAATCTCTAATTTCCTTCTGAAGTCATAAAAATACGCGCAAAATTACTCCGTTTTACGGCAGCTATCAAAAGACGCAATTTCGTATTTTAACTCTAAATACCTGATTATTAAGCAAGCGACGTTTCTCTTTCAGCTATCTTTGGCTCGGTCCATTGTGATGTAGAGTGCTTCAGAGGTGTCTTCAAAGAGTGCCAGAGGGACAACGTCCCATTGGAACGGCTGACACTTTGTAAGTATCATCTCCCCGACCGGAAAAATACAAAAAAAAACTAACATAAACAATTTTTATTAAGGCCAACAATTTTTATTAGTTTACTAAATAGCGAAAGTTTTTATCTTAATTATTTTCCCTTTTTAATTTTATATATAATTAATTTTTGTAATTATTAAGAACTCCTGGTATAAATTTCTTCTAATATTCACAACCAGATAGAGCAGCTCGTATGGACATAAAACTTTATTAAATTAAGTTATTAACTGGTAATTAAGTATAGAAAGTATTAAATAATTTACTGTTATCGAGAACAATATAATATGCTACTTGATATAAAGTGCTGCAAAGGAGTGAAAAATCAATTTCAAAATTCCATCCCTACAAACTTGAGATATGTCAAGTTAAAAAAATTGTATAGAAAAATTAGTTTTTGCTTTTCTAGAGAAATATTTCGAGAAAAGAGTCTTTCCATCTAAATATTCCCCATTTGCTGGAACAGACAAGGATTGGCACCCTGCGATTACTTCCGGCGGGCCATATTGAAAGACATAATTTTTCGGAACAATCCTGCAACACTGAACGAACTTAAGAATGGATCAGTGAGGGATTTTAATCCATTTCCATTACAGAGGGCGACTGAAAGTTACACCATTGGTTTTTACAAAACTAGTTATTATTCTAATGGTATATAAGTATACCACTAATTTCATTCTTCTATCGATATCTGTTTACGACTTATTTAATTTTAAAATTAGGGAGTCTTTTGTGGGACACCCTGTCCGGATAATGACATGGACTGATGCATTTTTTTTTCAGGCGATGAAATCCAGTATCAAGTAACATGCTTTTCTCGAGTGGCGTATAAATGCAACATGCCTTTCAAAGTAGACGCCGACGAACTCAAAATAGCGGTCATGAGAGTCTGCAGAGGTGACGGCATCCAAAAATGTAAGAAAATTCATTATGTCAACAGTTATGGCTAAAGACTTTTTACGCTCCATTTAAGACTATTAGCACACGATGTTTTTCGATAATTTCACAATATTATTCCGATATTCTGAATGCCATATGATATCGTAGCGGAATTGTAGAGCATATTGAATTAATAGGAAAGGGCAAGCACATTCTATAGAGCTCTTTAGCAAATTATTAACTTTGAGCTGCAAAATATTGTATAAAACGGATTGGAATACAGCGATATTAAATACATTTAAAATCTTTTAAACTAAATACATTAAGTACCTTAAAATCTAATTAAAAAAAGATTTCATATTCACATTCGTCAGAAACAAATTCGAATAATTTTCCAATTGGGATGCATAACTTAAAATCAGATTTTTTGTTTCATTTAAACACGGCGCATTTGTTTTTATTACAGCTTGCACTAATTAATTATTCATTAGTGATAAGCCTACAAAATAGTAAATGATTTATAAAGTAAGTAATACTAGTTCATCTATTTAATGTTTCCGGGTTTTTATAAGAATTATTTAATTTTTAGCTGTCAGAAGCTAACAAAGGTCCTTCTACGTATTTAATTGAAGTATTTTTTTAATGGATTATCTGCTACAAAAACGAAGTGTAACATGCAATAATTGTTTAGATGAAGGCACGCTTTCATGATATTTCACGATTATGTAGACGAAATGTAAAAAAATATTAAATAAAACGGTTTTAAATTACACACTTTTAATAGTGCGCTTAAAAATGGTAATTATCTTTATTTTAATCATTTTCTACTTTTTAGTATTTATTTTAGAATTTATTATTTTAAATATTATGGAATTTTGAAACCAATTTTTTTAAATACAAGATCTGCTGACGCCATTTATATAGAATTAAAATGTTGATTTCATAACTAAGCTCTGAAAATATTAACACAGCAAAATATCGCGGAGAGCACAGAAATGTAAACAAATTCAAAGTTCTGGCACATCAAGAGGTCATTGATAAATCGATTACAAGATTCCATCTTTACAAACATTCAAAAAGTCAGATTAATGAAAGTGTGCATAAGAAGATCGAATGAAATTTAGATTTCTGGTAAACCAGTATGGCCGTGAAGAAAAATATGTCGCATGTTGGTAATGTCTTCTGGTTAAGCAACAAAGGTTTTTGATTTTGTAATAATTACTAGCTGTATGGCCCGGCGTTGCACGGGCTAAATCGAATAATACCTGAGGTCACGTGACACATGTCTAATGTGTGTTAAAATATTGTTGAAGTGTGTTGTATTAGTGCTTTCACCTCCTGCTTCAGCTGGGTGTAGATGAGAGGTCCTGTGATAAATTTGGCCATGAATTCTGAAGCAATACGCTCCTCTCCCTGTAGACGGTACAATCTGTGCACCCATTGAATCACTTTTACGACCTTATGTTATTTTTAAAATGCACTGATAATTCATCGGAGCCATTCATCAATCCTTTCATTTCCACTGGATATACTGAAGCTGCTCAATTATAGTTCCAATATGACAACAATGAGTGTAAATTCCTCTGGTATTCTTTTCATCGAGGAAATACAACCCTCCGCATTTCAGACAGAGATTGTCCATTTCTCCACAGTTGTGTTCTTCAGTTCAGAACAATTCTATCTGCATAAAAAGTTTGTATCTGATGGTGATTTTGTCCTTCAATAACATTTAGACGGCGTTCTCTTGCATGTTGTAGCATGGCTGACAATCGGCTATTTCTTTGTTCGTCTGTTCCTTCTGGCTTCTTCTTCTCTTAATACACGTTGTTTACTGTTAATCGGCTATTTCTTTGTTCTTGTTTCTTCGGCTCTTCTCTCCTGCCCACGTTGTGCCTTGTCTGGCAATCGGCTATTTCTTTGTTCTTCTGTTTCTTCGGCTCTTCTCTCCTGGCAACGTTGTGCCATAGTTGCAATCGGCGGCTTCTTTCTTCTTCAGTTTCAACAACTCTCCTTTCACGTTTTCTAATTGCCTCCCGTCTACTGGCAGCATCCCCTGTAATTCCTTTTTTTCTTTTAGGCATCGGAAAAAGCGAGAATTGAACAAAGCAAAAATAGTAACTTACACATATCAGCCTAAAATAGAAGCTTCCACAAATATTTAAACATTATCAAATCAATGAATAATGGTTAAAATCACTAACAAAACTAATCTATATCTTTCGGCACATAACTTTACAGAAACAATACACCCCTTTTAATTTCGTTAAAATGATTTTGTTGGACGTTATATCACGGGATAAAAAAAGAATTTATACACTTTCAACAATACATTTTTTTATTTCTGTCAGCGTCACTTTTTTATTGTTGTTACAACAACAATAAAATTCTTAATGTAAACGACTTCAAGAATAAAATAAATTTTGAATTGCGCTGTAACAATGAAAGTATTGTTATAAAGTATCCGAAACAACGAAAAGAATTGTTGTAAATTAGTTTTTTAATTAATATCTTTTCACTAATTAAAATTTCGATATTTAAATGGCAGAAGTGGATTCCAAGAATTATTCCCCATCTTTTGGTACTTTCCGTGCGCTTCTCCGTTCGGCGGTTCGTGAGAAGATAGAAGGACATACATACATACATACAGCATACGTTTGTTTTACCTTCGAATTTAATAATAGAGTAGATGTTAACTAGTACTAAATCAAGTGCATTGTTAGGCCAGGCAATACATTCTAGATCTAATGATAGTTCTGTCTACAAACTCACATTATTACTGATCTCTATACAAAAATATGCTCTCATTATTTCGTTTCAAGGTTTGATGGAAGAAAAAAGGTTTGTTACAAGAAAAGCTGTCAATGACAGCGTATGCACTCAAGAAACCAATCAACGAAGTCCTGAGAGATTTTAAGACACCTGAAGATTCTATCACTGAGCACAAACGGTTTGCAAGTAAAGTGATTTCATAATAAATTGATAGAATATAGATATGTATTATTTCTAAAAGTATGGTAGGCGTTGAGATATTCTTCCACCTCCCCCTCAAAAAAGAAAAAGAAAAATTGGAAACAAGATTTTGGTTTTAATAGTGTTGTAAAACTTTTAAACTGGTGATAGGCCTCACAGCTGTTAGCGTAAAAAAAGGAATGTAATCTTTCGTTATAGATAATGAATTATTTCAAAGGAATTAAACATCCCTTAAATTTCCCCTACTGTTTAACATGCATTCACAATGATACCCATTGGTTTAAATATTATAAATAAAGGATCAAATCAAAGGGTTAAGTATCTACTAGTTGTTTTTCACAACCGTTTTAAGGCGAATGCGGATTGTTAGCTCGTTTTCAGAACTACTTTTGTTTTAGTATTACGATATCCGTTTTACTTCACAAGTTTCATTCTCTTCTGTTATTTTATTTAATTAAATCGAATTTAACTAATTCATGCAATATCTTCAAATAGTAAATGCATTATCGTCAGTCAAATTCTTTCTTATAATCCAAACTATACATTACTTTTGCTCTAAAATGCATAACATAATCATCTTCCAGAGAAGAAGAATTCTTTTATTTAAGAAACAATAGTTTTAAAAAACATTGATTATCTGGTTAAAGAAAAAAAAATTCCTGAGTCGACTGTCACATAACACCACAAAGCATATCTCTGCTCGAGCCAGGACGGTCCTCTGTCAGTTGGTTGGGTATGCGTGAAACTTTATTGAAAAAGCCAGAGCAAAAGAAAAAAAAATGCAATTTCTATATAAAAATACAAAAAACAGGAGATTTAGAACAAAAAAGACGAAGATAAAGTCATCAGCAAAGGCATGATAAATGGCCTTTCCAGCTGTTATTCTCGATATCGATCCTCATTTGCCACTATGGCTCCCAGAACATTGGATCTGGGTAGAAGCCTTGTCGACTGCTCTACAGACGCACTCTTCATAAATATCTTTTTCACCCGTTAGCTCATTCTTTCAGTTCCTCCTTTCCATTCTGTTTCACATGCACATCGAGCTCCTCTATAATCACTGTGTAACCACACGATGCCTAAGCTGCTCCCGCATCGGATATGTGTTTAATGTTTTATTCTCGTTTTCATTAATTTATTTTATACATAAGACACGTTTCTTAAAAATGCTGATATTATTTATTTTTTTGCAGTTTGTTCGAATCTCACTTAAACTTAGTGTAGAAGAAAGCTGAAAAGAATTGTGGAAGAATATCTCAGGTCTTATTCAACCGGTTGTACAACTCTATGCAAGCTGAGCAACTCTCTGCGAGCCAGCTGATTCTCCCAGCAGATGAGAAGGATACTGACCTGACAATTTTGGATGTCAACGTTTGCGTGTCCGTAGCAGCCATCTTTATTTCTGCTTAAATAAACAAGAACATGTACTAGTGTAATAAACGCCATGAATGCATTTTCTGCGTGGTATTCTTTAATTATTTCAACATATATTTTGGCGATCAACTAACTGCGGAAAACGTAACGCAAAATTATGACATAATAAATGTTACACACATTGAGCTTTAAAATGACAAAAGGTAATTGCGAAACAGTTATTAATAAACGATTTAAATAATATTTTTTGAATGACTTTAAAGAAAAAAACCGATATAGTCGAAATTAATTTAATTGTTCCATTGTTAATTTATGCTGAAGTAAGCCACTTAAAGCAAGTACATGTGTGAGATGCTTAATGCAACGGAATCATATATAGTTTTAAATCTATAAAAATACGTAAATTAGTGAAATCAGACTCGAGTAAGTCAAATTGTACATAACTTTGCATGGACATTCAAACATATATTGAATGTACGACAAACTGCATATAAAATTTTGGTATATACATAATCTTCTTTATACAACGGAGCTTAAATTACGAGTCATAGCGTAAAAGCATGCGAGAAAGTTGAGGGGAGAAAGTTTCGGCTGTTTTCTTGCGTTAATTCTGTCTGTCAGCGATATAAGTCTGTGAAAGCACGCTGGAGTCGATTTTACGACGCGTGAAAGAAGTAACTGCTCATAACATTCAGACATACAACTAAATGTTGCTTTGTATGACAAAATGCACATGTACCTATCATTCATATCGTCTTTATTACATAACGAAGCTTAACACAAAACGCGTCGTAGTGTAAAAGTATGCAAGAAAGTCGAAGGGAGAACACTTCCGTTGGTTCCTTGTGTAAATTCTGCCTGCCAGCAATGTAAATTTGTGAAAGCCCGCTGGAGTTGATTTTATGACACTTGAAATACGTAACTATGCATAACATTCAAACATATTGATACATGTTGTTTTGCACGACGAAGTGCGTATATACCTGTAAATTATATCATCTTCATCATATAGTGAAGCTTAGCACAGGAAACGTCATAGTATAAAAGTATGGTAGAAATCAGAGGGGAGAGCACTCCGTCTGGTTCCTTCGACAGATTGTACCTACCAATAGATATTCACGTACATATTTAGTTCGGCTCAATACAACTAGATGTCGAAGTACTTTTTTACTAAATTTCCAAATCCGTGGAACGATAGCAGTTATCTTGTAAAATGGCCACCTAGATCTCCTGATGCCTCGATATCTTATTCTGGAAAGGCATGAAAAGCCCAGCCTTAAGGGCAATGCCATCATAATGTACAATGTTACCTGAGAAGAAGGAATATTTCGACTCTTCAAATAATTTAAATGGAACTCGTATAATTTATATTTGCATAAAACATAGTTATTATTTCTTTTGAATAGAAGGGCAAAAGCTTGCTGTGAGATCAAAATGGTGTCGGATATATTAAATTTGAAAAATTAAAATTTTTGTTGAGGCAGGGCGGCTCATGCGTTGTCCCTGCGGGATTGCGGCGCCTTCCAGTTTTTCTGTGTATAAATATAATCACTAATTTATTTAATTTTAAAAGTGATATATAAATCCATGAACAATCTAATGGCAGTCCGTTTACCGCTTTCGTTATTCAGCCAAAACGCAGCGGAAAACGGTATGCCTCTCTTCCTAGAGAGAAAGACTTCTAAAAGCGCCCATTTCTGCTTTTGCGCGTGTGCAGTAACAAAGCGCACTCGTTAGCTTGTTTGTGATGCGAGGAAGATACTGACGGGAATGCAGACCCTCCTTCTTTTCCAGGAAAGGTAGAAGCGGGGTTTTCAACATTTTTCTGTTGCAGAAAATCAATATATCTCTACTAATAATAAAGGAGAATGTGTGTGTGTGTGTGTTGGCACTCTACAGGACAGACCTCTATATCTAGAGCAAAGAAATTTGGCAGAAATACACTTTGGAGGATCGGAATGTGAACCTCGGAGCCGTTTTTTTGAAAATTTAATTAGAATTTTAATTAATTAAAAATTAAGTTAAATTTTGGCGTTTCCCCTTAATAACTTATAAAAATATTACAGCACAAAAATTATTTTTACACCATCTGAAAATTCAAAACAGTATCTATTCAATGATATCAGTTAAGCTGCCATACAATTTTTCTCTCTAATTTTATTGAATTTTTAAAAATATTTATTGGCATAATTTACAACATAAGTTTTCGTTGTCGCAACGCATTTCAAACAGTTTTCATTGTTTAAACAAATATTTAATTGCGCGTTTCTCTTCCATTGTTGAAAGCTAAGAAAATATCTTACTGGATTATACTTTCCACTTTTACTTCGTCAATTTTTCCGTGAAATCTGTAAAGGAAGTCCTCAAGATAGTAAGTATATTATGAAATAATCCATGAAACTGAAAGATTATCATTGCCATGTTTTAATTCTTTTTATTAGCGTGTTTTAAGCCAATAAGCATGCCGCTATACGTAAAATATGTCGCGCCAATTTAATTTTGAATTGAAATTCGTACTTCACATGTAGACATGGAAAAGAACAAGTGCAAGGCTCCGAAAAGAACGCGGGTTAAATGTGTATAGCAATTCGAAATTTAAAACTATTTTGAAAAGGGAACCATAAATATAAAATTATGCATAAGAAATTCAGTTCAAATTTTATTTCCTGCCTATCAAGCTAGTCTCCGAAGGTGGCTAGTTTAAAATAATTGGCAAAATCAGAGAAGCAGTCCCGCAGCCCAAATCAATGAAGAGATTTCAACAATTTTTATTTTACTCGAAAGCTTATGATCCCCAGATGTCATCAATGGTCTCCTACCCCTCACCATTCTCCATTATTGAGAGAAATTGAAAGACACTATTTCATTGTACAGGCTCTATGGGAATAAACAAAAGATTCCCCCCTCCCGAACCACTGGACTGATTTTGACAATTTTTATTTTCACGGAAGCTTATGGACCCTAAATATGTCATCAATGATCGCTTTCCCACCATCGTCCTATATTTTTGAGAGAAGATGATAAAACACTACTTCATTGTATATTTTCTATAAAGATAAACCTTTGACTGAGTTCCCGGCCTCTACAAATGGACCGATTTCGGCAATTCATTTCACTACTTTGCAGGCGTAGCTCACCAATCAGAATGCTGCAAGTTTAAAATAGTGTTTTTAATCTGTGTGCTCTTCAGTCAGCATGGAGCCTCAAGTATATTGTAAAATGTCTATTGTGGGAACTTTATTTAGAGCAATATCATACTGCATTTATGTTTCTGAAAACCTTTATTCAAAACTTCGTGACACAAAATTTTGCAAAATATTTGAACTCAAATGTTTTTTTTTTTACTTTTTTCCACCGTTCTATTTTCAGTATTTTAAACTGAAAAAGGTAGTGTTTGCGAACAGCAAAGCAGCGGAGCCAATGCGGAGCACCGCAGGTACTGCCAGTTGATAAATTAAAGTGAAATAAAAAATATTGTATCGTTAAATTTTTTTGTAAATAAATAATAGCATTCTACATATATATTTAATGTAACCTTAGAGTTTCATGATTTTTCGTTGTTCAGCGGCAATTGTTCAAATCTCTGCGAAAGACAGTTGCGATAGGAAAATCATTAACAAACCTTTATTTAAAGCTCAATTTTTAATTCATATGAACTAAAAAATACTAATCGCTTGGTTACAGTTTCCCTGTTCAAACTTTTCTACATTAAGACAAAAATCTTAATATTTTTTTTGACAAATGATTAAATTTTTCGAAATTATTCAGAAAAGGCAAAATTTAAGTTATGCCGAAAGGCATCATTGCGGAACACAGGATAGGTTACAGCACCACAACGGTCGCAATGGACGAGCCGCCTCTGAGTAATGGTAACATAGAAATTCAACAATCAGGTAATTAAAGTTTCAAAAAAGCTGTCGAATTTCCAAAATCTACTAAAAATGCAATTTGACTATTCGAGCAAAGTTATTCGAAAGCTAATTAGAGGATAACAACAATTTCTGCTTGTATATTTCGTATACGAGAAAGCAAAAACGTCAATTTCGTAGCCTTAGATTAAATACTAGTCTTCCGAATCTCTGTTATTGTGAAACATGTAACCGCTTTTTTTTTTAAAAAAAAATTTGAATGAAATCTTTAGTCAGAATATGTTTTTTCCTTCAATTTTATTCTATATGATTTGCTTGCTATACCAGCGGTTCAATAGTCCATTGCAATTAGACCGAAAAATGGCAATAGGGAAAAAAATTTATATAGTTTTGTACTTTGGTCAAATACTTCTTTGACCTCAAGGATATCAAGCGAAAAGTTTCCACTTCTCGGGGAGAAAACTGAAGTGAAGTGGAGTGTTAGGACAGTTTTTCCTAGATTTCTTCAACCATACACATTCAATGTTAGACATGGTATAGATGAAAGTCGTAGAGAAGAAATTCTGAGTCGAATGATTACCAACACTATATATTTTGTTGCAGTAGTACGATTATAAGCTCTTATCAAATTTGCAATGATTTTACAATTTTCAAAAACAAAATCATTATTTTACAAAAGACTGACGCATACAATCAAATATTCTATCTAAATAAAGTTTGTATGTATAAGTATTCTCTTTTGAAGCACATGAATATGCAGAGCACCAATACCAGAGCGCTAGTGTGGTGTGGAAGTTAGGAGAGTACAACTAGTCCATTGCAATAGACCGAAAAACTGCAATTAGGAGAAAATTTTATAAAGTTTTGAAACTTTGGTCAAAATACTCTTCTGACATCAAGAAGCAAACCGTAAGTTTCCATCCCCTGGGGGGGTGGAGACTTTCCCCATTGCTAATTTGCAAAACCATCGAAGCACAAAATGATCGTTCCCAGCTTATAAAACAATAATTAGCATTGCTTATTTTTCAACTGCAATAATATTTTCATAAATATTCTAATTATATGTAGTCTCATGCTGTGCATGTTTTATAATATCTTTGATACAGTTCTAGAGCGACCAGTTGGTAATCTGACAACCTTTACTTCGTTCTTGATGGGTCTCGCTTATTCATCGTGTAGTATGGCATAAAGCAAGAGACACTGGTGATGTTTACACCACATATGGGTTATATCAAGATGCATTACGGCGATGAAGTAACAGTTGTTTTTGACGGATATACCGAAAGCAGGTGTTAACACAAGGTTATTGAACATAAGGCGGAAGGATGAAGCTACGTCAGGAAATGAGGTTTTTAATGAAAGACAGTTCTCTTGACCCTCAGAGACAATTTTCTAAGAAAATCTTGCAGATAAGAGCGTTTCAATTCATGCAAACTTGCTACAGCCACTTGGAGAACATATGCATATCACGTTTGTGGAGATTTTTTGCTTCAGTCACAAATTATTCAGCACATCTTTAGGCTAGAACCTATCTTTGACTTTACCCCTTACCCTCTTTCAAGCATGAGAGTTCTGACATAGCTGGTAAGAGAAATAAGTCAAAACAAGAATATCAACATCTTGCATATTACAACAACTTGTTTTCTTAATCTTCTCACATGTATACTCTATAGATGTCTTCTACAATAGACGCATCAGCATCATCTTTTGCTACAAATGCATATCCTACGTTCTCGATAGGCTAGCTTGAGTGTGCGAAATAGAAAAGTCCTTATTGCTTAGTCTAGAAGATGACTCGTTAATTGAATTATCTATTTACCAGACTCTAAAATCTTTCATTAGGAACAATATCATTGGTCCCGTTGTGGATTGATGCCGATTGTGGACTAGTTCCGTTCGAGCAACAATATCCAGCCATTGCCAAACTTGCGCTGAGACATTTGATGGAGTTTTCTACCACTTATCTATGTGAACGTGTTTTCTCAACTTTAGTGTTTGGAAATTAAGTACAGAAACAAATTGCATATAGAAAGTGATTTAAGGCTGAAACTGTAAACTTTTAATCCGGATTGACTCTCTCTTGGGGACAAATAATGTTAAAAATCCTATTGGGGTTTTTCATATTGAATCCTGAACGCTTGCTTTTGAGTTTTCTTACATTGTTAAAGCTAAGCAATAACAATAAAGTTTTGTTTGCTTTATAATCAATACATCTTTAATCATTTTACTTTAAGCTTTACTGACATGCACGTTCATATAATTCATAAATGTATTAAATGTGTTTGTATTTTTTTACTTATATATTTAATCAGTGGGCCTCAAAATATTTTTTACACAACAGGCGGTCCGCACAACCAAAAAGGTTGGGAACTGCTGCTCTAAACCTTTTCACTCATGATTTTATCTACTAAAATAGAGAGTATTGTTTCTTTCGGAAATGTTTTTTTTTAAAAAAAACTTTCCCTTTTATACTTAACCCTCTGATTCCTAAGATGAAATAGAGAGACCTCAAAATACGGGAACGTCCAAGTTCCTCTTTCAAAGATAAGGGAAATTCCACTCCGCTCCTAAAAATCCACAATGACAGCTGGCACTGTCCGAATTCTAAGAAAACCCTCCTTTTCCCCCTACACATTTGGGCTAGCCACTCTAACGAAGAAAGTGTGCGCAGCGGGTGAAAAATAAATCTCACTGAACGAATGGGAGGTGAAAATTTCGCAGCGATATTCGGACGTTTCGAGCGGCCATCGTCTCTTTCTTGAAGAGACGTTTGAGACGTTCCCGTATCGATAGATAAGTGCTTAAAACAACTGTTCTCAATAGAAAAATAAGGAGTTATTAGTAAAATAGTCGAATTAAGGAATTATTTCTGTCGTCTTCCAAATACCAAAATGTCTCGTGTGCGCTTTGTCACATAGGAGAGTTTTACTTGTATTAGCCCCAAAACTGAATTTATTTAACTTTATTTTTAGGTAATCTGATTTGGGGCTTTCTGAACGCGAAACAAAAATAGCTTATATTCGTCTGCGTTTACTTCGATCGTGAAGTAATAATATAAAGGAGAAGCGAAGTTAAAAAAAATAACTTTGACAATTTCAACATATATACTGGAGCAGTGGCGGCTCGTGGGCTCAGAAACGAGGAGGGTTGCAAAATAAAATTTATCAAGTGAATACATTTTAAAAATGCTACTTTAACTTTCAGTAGGCCAAATTTTTTAATTCCAAAACCAGACATGAAATTTCCTGCTTTTCAAACAAATTTAATAACCAGCATATATATGAAATTTACTACTAGTTTTATTAACAAAAAGTTAAGCGAATGCTGCTGTGACGATTCTGCTGACGAAAAAAAAATAATAATCATAGCTCCACATACACACTTATCTTCTCGCCCACTTCACTCGATAACACTCGATACACAAAAAATGAATATCTTCTTCAAAAGAAATCTAGCCTTCTATTAAGAGAAAGCAGATAATCAATCAACCAGACGTGTTTCTGTCCACGCAACACAAACCGAAACCCAAAAACAGCCAATGAGTGTGGGAATGAGAAAAAAAAAAGAAAAATAAATTACGAAGAGCATATTTTTCTCGTTCATTTGGGTCCGTGCCAGCCAGAGCTGCTCGGCCGGCAGCCCATAGAAAGAGTTGCTTTTTCTCTCTGGATTTTCTGTGCAGTGAACGAATTTTTTTTTTGGGGGGGGAGGGGTTATAATAGTTGCCAATTTATGAAAAAAGACGATTTTGAGTTGACAATTTAAGAATAAAGACAGTTTTCTTAAAAGATTTATCAATAGTTACAATAGTTAACAATTTAAGAATAATGACAATGTTTTAAGATTTAACAATAGTTACCGTAGTTGACAATTTAAGAATAAAGACAATTAGTTTAAGAATAGTAATAAGAAAGTAAGAATAGTAATAAGTAAGTAAGAATAGTAATAATTCACTTAACTTAGTTGTCTTTATTCTCCGCTCCACTGCAGATTTAGTGGACTTATTTAGGTTTTTTACAGGACGGCTTTGCAGTATTGGTTCATCATACTCTTCTCTGTTTGATTGTTTTGTTTTGAGGTTTTATTTTCTGTTTTTGAGTCACCACAAAGCAATTTTATTTTCTTTAATAGAATGTTTTTAATTTTCTCTTTTCTTTTCTTCTAACTATTGGAAATGCTTCCCATGAGATCATTTGCCGCAAAGGTCAAATAGGAATGGCCCTCACAGACTACCAACTATCTCACAACCTAAGAAAATCCTCTTCGGTAGGGTATTCGTAGCTTCCCATAGTATCCCGTTTTACCCCACAAGAAGTATCCGGTTTTATCCCGGGTGCAGAGGTCATAAGAAACGAAATAGAACAGCGCAATTATTGGAGTAAATCCTTATTCTTTGATAGGGTATAAATACTTAGTAAACTTATAATAAGCTGGACTAAAAATGGTTTTTAAAAGTGTAGTGATTTTTAAGTAAGGATAGTTTAAAAAACATACGAACAATGGAGAAGGTGACGTCATAAAATAAATAAACCTTCACAGACAAAGTGAATCTAACAGCAACAAAATGGAAACCATGACCATTCATTTTTCTTCCCTAGTGGAGAATAATTCAGTATTTGTTCACTAGAAAGAAGAATTAATAACGCCCAAATCAAAGCATGCCGTCTCACCCCACTCTCCCCTAACTTTTTTAGAATGCTTACATTGTAGTTCCATAGAGGCGCTATTTTTTACTTTTGCACTGAGCCGTTCAAAGGCTAAATCCGACCCTGAACAAGGTCATGGGGCGGCGTTCTATCTATACCAGAGCATGGAAACGGGACAACTCAAAACCATAATGAGTTCGATGGAGGGTTTTCAGGACCATCATCTCCTCTATGGGAATGAACATTCCATCTATCAATATAATGTGATGTCAAAATAATGCGACAAATTCACTATCGATGTCTCTGTTTCCAATCCTAAAATCTTGATTTTTTCACAAACTTAGCTGTGGAGAACTAAGGCCATTAGTCGCACTAACACCTGAAAGCTGTTATTCTTTCAAGATTCAGGAATATATTTTCTTTCAGTTCCTATTCTGCTCAATTTCGTCACGTGTTTTTAAAGTTTATTTCAACATCTTACCAAGGCAGTAAAGTAGTAGCAAAATAAGCAGTGTCGGAACGCTTTAACCTGGGTGACAAAAATCGCTCTGTTTTAGTTAGGTTCTAAAATTTTTCTTGTTTATTTCTTGTATACAAAGAAGTGCTGGATCGGCCTACTGGTGTGTTCCGACTCCTCTACACCCGTGATTTAGGGAGACCAGAATCTGAAAATATAACTTTCACTATAGTTGAAGAGAGGGTGCCAGCTCATGTATCGTCATCGTCATTTGACATCGATTCAAAATTACCACCTCCGCCCCAAAATATCCCCCCCGTGTTGATTCTAAACGAGACTTTAATATAATTAAACTTAACTATTATAATGCTGCAACATAACCATTAACTCTTCCGCTACTAGCGTCACATGTATATGACGTCCGGAATTTCTTACTAGAGCTGTGTGTCACAAATATGTGACGGGTGTTCGTTATCAGAGCTTCATATTTTGTATTAAATTGTGTCAAACATGGATAGTTGCGACAAAAAAACTATAACATTTATTTTAAATTTTGAAATCCATAACATTTTCCAATAAAACCGAAAAAAGTATTAGCGATCATGTATGTTGCAAATATTACAAAATGTATCATGCAGATAAATAACATGTATTTCACTTGAAAGAAGTTATAAAAAGAAAGAAAAAAACATCTGGCATCTAGCTGATTTTCACCTGAGTCCTAGGAATCCGAATGGGTTAATATTTTAGTATAGTAAGGGTTTTAAGACTGTTTATTAATTTTATATTGATACCTGTGATAGCTGATTTTCTCCTGAGTCCCAGGAATGGGGTAATATTTTAGTAAGGTAAGTAAGGGTTTTAAAACTGTTTATTAATTTTACAACGATACTTGTGATAAATGAATTTATCCCGATTGTCAGGTAGCGACTAATATTACAGTAATTAGTAATGTTGGTAAGGGTTTTAAAACTGTTTCTTAATTTTACGTCGAATAACGAAATTTACATAAATGGAGGGGTGTAACGACTTTAAAATGCAAACCCTTTACAGCTGTATTTCGTTCCTCATCAGAAGACTTTAAGAATCATAATCACAGCGCATCGATCGTAAAATGCTAACTCTTAGTGATCGCTTTGTGATCATTTTTCATTCATCATCAAAAGGTTTTCCAAAGTCACCATTTCTTAATGCAGACGAACACTCCATCTAATAATAGCTCAAAATAATGCTACAATCCTCTAGCGATGACAGCTGTTTTCATCCCAAAAATCTTCATTTTCTGAGATTGGGTATAAACACAGGTAAGTTACAGTAATTTTTTTCAGTAGATAAGGATGAAAAAAAGAGAGAGAGAGATTATTCCCAAAAATTCCTCCGTTTTCAGATACACGAATTAGAAAATTAATTGAAACATAGTTTTTCTTAGTGCGGCTTTTTATATGTTATTCTGCCGTGAAAGTAAGATAATGATGAAGTGGTGAATTCAGGCATCATGTTAAAAAAAATTTGTGTGCATATTCAACAAATAATCGCCAATATGATAAAAGGAAAATTCAATGATCAGGATCCTCATTAAAAAATTATTTAGAGATTATTTTTCATGCATTTAACGAAAAGGAGATTGATGACCTGAGAAAGATAAATTTCTTAGGTTTTAAACTTTCTCTGTTTAATATAACAGAAATCAGCAGTGTTGTTCTCCCCTCGGATTTTTATTATACTTTACAAATACGGCGTATAACATTGAAGTATAGGAAAACCTCCTATGCCTACTGGATTTTCTATTTCACCGATTCTGTCCGAAATTTGACACAAATAAAGAGTCGATTCAAGACCGCTCTTCAGTATTCATACGATATCTTTACGGTGTTGTGCGGCATTCAGAATATCGTAGAAACAACGTGGAGATATCGTAAAATGTCTTGTACTAATAGGGGCATAAAATATTCCATTGCTGTTGTTTGTTTTTGTTCTTGCGTTATCGTGTTCTTATAAACACGGGAAGAAAAACAGACAATCGGCCTGGTGACATAATTATTCCAAAATTAGACACAGATTCACAATTTCTGTGCAAAAGGCACATATTAAAACCACAAATTTGATGCGTTTTTGAGTAATGTCTTTCGCATAGGCAAATCGACAGACAATCAATCCGTATACAGATTCGGTGGAAAATTAGATGCAGATCTACAATTTAGAGAATAAAATTACAGGGGCGAGTAGGGTAAAACGCGTACCTTGATTCTGGCGCTATTAGTTCTCTTTTCTAGTTGACAGATTCTGAATTACATTTCACTAGTCAAGAAGAAAGAATGGTAGTAGTTGTGGTCGTGTTCTGAGTATATGAAGGTTTATTTGATTTAGGACGTCAAATCTCTAATGTTCATTTGCTCTTAAACTATCCTTACTTAATAACCAGTACAGTTATAAAAAGTATATTTAGACCAGCTTATTATATGTTTAAAAAGGATTTATACCCTATCAAATAATAAACATTTAGTCCAATAATTGCGTGGTTCAATTTCCTTTTTTATAGCCTTTGTACTGGGGGTAAATCAGGGTACTCCAAGTGGCACAAGATAAGACCAGACAGTATTGATGATTCTTCCGCTGGAGACGATAAAAAGGCATCAGACGTTTATTGTTTATATTTTACTGATTTTTTTGTAATTTAAATACATTCAAAGTGTGGATCCAACGTAGAAACTTTCTTAGCTAGACTAATGAGAGCTGCAGTGGCGCGGAGGACAAAGACAACTGTTTTACATGTGAATTTCCAAATAATATTCTTAAATTGACATAAAAATTTAAAATGTCTGCTACTTTTCCACCGAAAATCTCGCTTTTCTAATTTCCCATAAAGATAACATGTTTATCCGATTCTATCCCTCTAGTGAGGTGAAGCCGGGTGGTTTGACTTTTCTTTAGTAACCATGAACTTTTGAACTATGAAACTATGAACCTTTCTGGAAAGCTATATTGTACTGCGATAAGCAGTGAATCTTTTGATAAAACTTTACAAGCTCTATGTAAAATAGTTTAGCTCTAACAAGCAGTAAGATTTCCATTATCATATCTATCTCGTTTTGAGTTTCCTTTTTCACATGCGAAAGACAGGACAGAGAGTCATAATTCCGGTGAATGGATTTCGCCCAATATTTGTTAGAAAGCTAGAATAAATTTGAGTGTAAAGATGGCATTCCAAATTTTATCCGCCTAGCTTATTGTGCTTGTGATCTATCGCGTTTCAAACGTGGCTTTTTCAGAAGTTCATATATAAATGGAGCTCGATTTTCTAACCATTACAATATTTCTCCCTGCATGTTCCGAATATGATATTCCGCATGATTTCCTTAAAAAATGCATATTCCTCAGCTTTAAAATTTAAAAATTATCTTTTTTAATGTTTTTTTCTCCAGTTTTCTTAAAAAATTAAACGATTATATAGGAGTTTCACATAGAATTCCTAATATCTCTGAAATAGACAGTGTTCACAAACGAATACCCCGACTTCAAAGGGTTACAATCACAAAACTAAAGAAGTTACAAACTTTTTGGCCAAATGAAATCAAAAATAACATTTTAAACTTTATAAAATTTTAATTGTTTAGTGTGATTACCTCCAGAAACACGAACGATATTCTGTCGATAGGGGAACTCACTCACACTTCTTTCAGCGTGTTCGGTGTTACTCTTTGGATGGGTGCAGTTTTTCGCGTTTTCAGTTCATCAATTGTCGCCGGTAATGCCGGAAAAAACACTTTATCATTTATGTAGCCCGAAAGAAAAAAATCCCAGAGAGTTAAATCAGGACTTTGGGGGCTAATGATTAATGTCACTTAATTAAGTCAATGAACAGATGAATTAGTCATGAACAGATAAGGATCAATGTGCTGGTGCTCCATCCCTAGGGAAAATGAAGTTTCAGATTCTTCTTGTAACTAAGGAAACAACCAAATCTGTAGCATATTCAAGTAAGTAAAGCCAGTACCTGTGCCTGCGAAAAAGAATAGGTCGAAAATTTTGTCTTGCAATATGGCACAAAACACATTAATCGCGTTTTCATTTCAACATTTTCTAGCTGTAATTCAAATAAGTGTTTGTAACCCCAAATGCAAATAAGGAACTCTCTGAAAGATCCCCCAATAAATTAAACATTATTCACATTATAAAGTCTAGCGAATCGCGTTCCATTTCAACGGTTTCATGAGGTTTAGCTGTATCTCAAATATGTGCTCGTAACGCCAAATAAAATGAGAGAGAGGTAATTTTCTCAAATAACTCTGGCCAGAAGGAACTTAAAGGAAAGTGGGGTAAAACCGAGTAGTTAGGTAAAACCGGCTACCCTAGATTCTGGCAATATTAGTTCTTCTTTCTAGCGGACAGATACTGAATTACACTCCAATAGTCAAGAAAAAGGAACAGTCATAGAGGAGTGTTGCAGCTGTTTAATTCACTGCTTCTGTGAATATTTATGTGTTTTAAGACGTCAACTCTGTAACGTTCGTTTGAGTTTAAACTATCATTACTTAAAAATTATTACAATTTTAAAAACCATTTTTAGTCCAGCTTATTGTACTTTTACTAAGGATTTATGTCCTATCAAAAAATAAGAATTTGCTCCAATAATGGCGCTGTTCTATTTCTTTTTCTATAAGCTCTGAAGTCGGGGTAAAACCGGGTATTTCAAGTGGAGCAAGACCGGGCCAGACAGTACTGATGATTCTTCCGCTGAAGACGATAAAAACACATCAGACGTCGATTCTTTATATTTTAATGACGAATTTTCTTATTTAAATCAAGAAGAATGGTTAATCTAATGTAAAAACTCTCTTGGCTAGGCCCACGAAAGCTGCAGTGGCGCGGAGGAAGAAGACAACTGCTTTACATGTGAATTTTGCAACTAATATAAATAATATAATAAATAAAATACAATATTCATATAAAATAAAAAAAGGATTGCAACTTTCCCACTGAAAATCGAGTTTTCCTAATTTCCCATAACGTTAACATGTGTACCCGGTTTTACCCCACTAGTGTGGTAAAATCGGGTAGCTTGACTTTTCTTTATATAAAAATCATTGATAAAAAAGTAATGAAACTGTGTCTTCTCTGGAAAGATATATTGTACTCCGATAAACAATGAATATTTTAATAAAATTTGACAAGCTCTCTGTCGAATATTTTAGCTCTAGCAGGCCTTCGAACCTTAGTTACCCGGTTTTACTCCATTTTGACGTATATATTTCTTATTCACTACTATTTGTAGAATTGACTTCTTTCGCTGAGAACATATAGCCCTTCTAAACTGGAGTATTTTTTTGTAAACATCCTGTCTTTTAGCAAGAGCCATGACCTATGTTAAAGGTTCTTATCACATCTTATATCTATTTCCAAGAAACTGATATCTTGTTTAACCGATTTAATTAAACTTTAAGATTTAATTATAGTGATAATCTCACATCATATAAATGATACAAAAATTTTGACAAGTATACTGAAGACCTGGATACTTTTAATATGTCCTTTAATGTTTCAGAAACTAAGTATTTGCTACTTAATGTGCTTTTTAATGTTTAAAATTGAATGCTTAGTTACTATTTTTAATTGTGTTAAGATTAAGTATTTACAACTTTTAAATTCGAGTTACGTCTTTGCATTTTTTTAGAGTTTTCAATTTTTATTCTTTGTCTGATATTCATTTTGTGTCATACAACACCGTAACTGGAGCTTTATTAGCAGTGTACATTTTATTTTAAAAGATAAATATCTCTTCGTTTTTTTTATTCGTACATTTTTTAATGTCGCTAAAATACAACCATAAATAATTTCTGTTACACTTCCTGTCTGAATAATAAAATTCATAGTCGAATTCCTGAACAAAATATATAAGACGGATTTCCAGAAAAATGTCTGCATTTGGAAAAGTCTATTATTTAAAAAGAGTATACCAGAGCACGTGAAAGATGGACGAGATGTTACTAGAAAATTACCTGACTGATGCTTTAAAACTTTTTTCTTTTAATCCTATGTATTCTTTCTGTTATCTACATCCCTTTTTCAACTAATACAAACCCTACAGATATGAATAAGGTATTGGTGGATAGAATATTTTAACGACTTCTGAGCGAGCATAACCAGTTTACGTTAAAATACATTGCCTGTTTAAAATTAAAGGTCCTCATTTTCAGATAGCGTTTTAAATATAGCCCCTCTTTTAATACTGTAGTAAAAATAATCCCTCGGAAGTTACTCATTTTCATTCTCATTTTGTTCCTACGTATGTGCGTGATCAATGAGACAGTGACTTGAAGTCTGAAATTCTGAAATGAATACAACATTTCCTCATTTTCAGCAAGAGTTTATAAATATGACGCCTCTTTATATCCATATTTATTTTATATTTAATTCACTATTTTCAACAAGGTAAAAATAATTCATTATCATGTAGTAAGCGTTCCGCGTGAACTTACTCATTTTCATTCTTGTATTGTTCCTATCTATCAACGCGATTAATTGAGATAGTGAATTACAATCTGAAACGAAAGAAACATTTCCTCGTTTTTAGTAAGTGGTTATGATTATAGTACGCCATTACGACTTCAAGTGGAAATACACAGAAATCTCATTCCAGATGGCTTTTCAGATTTGCATACATTTCGGAAAAGATCGCAACATTTCACTCACATCATAGATAAATTTCTGATACAAACAAACTGATATCCACTTTAAATTCATTTGAAACTCTGATATCTTAGATGTTCATTTACGTTCAAGACAGGTGCTCGAATTTCTGAATAAAATGATAAATTTTTTTATCGCGTGTGTCCTTCGATGGGTTCAATACATTAAGATTAATCAATTATCTTTTCTGTTCCAAAATGTCAAAGATAATAAATACCTATAAATTGTGATTTTCAAATAATCTAATTTACATTTTCTTTTTCCGCAAAGAGATTTCGACTCGCATCTTATCTGGCAACATGAAGTTCTTGATCTTGTTTGCAGTTGCAGGTAATTTTTTTTCTTTCCCTTAACACTAACAGATAATAGTATCGACTTTTTTTACTCTAGTTTTTCTTCATTTCCATCCTATTAATTTTTCTATTGTATATATTTAAGATATTGCTCGTGAAAAACAGTGTTAAAATTTTGATGACAAGATATTTTATGCACTGTTTACTATTCACTTTAGCTCTGATGGAAATATAAAATGAAAATAAAAACTGATAAGTTGCAAATTAAAACAGTTCCTCGATGATATTAATGTAGTTATGAGAAATACTAATTATATGATTCATTGATTAGATCTATTGAAACAAATATGCAATTTTTATCTATCGTTATAACTTTAAAAGAAAACAAATTTTCATTTTAGTTTTTCGAGAACGAAGTAGTCAAAGAAGAGTTATTGTAATTATTAAAAATATTTGACCTCGGTAATTTGATATAACCCAAAATTTTAGAGCTTCTGAATACGGAAAAACCATTTTTGGAAATATGTTTCTCCGTCGATCCATCTGTCTGTTAATGGGATAATTTAAAAACCAAATAAGCTAGGCAGAAAAACAAATTTTTAAAATACCCCTTTGTTTCTATAATGAAAAGGAGTAAATAATTCTTTTTTTATCAATAATATGGAAGTGTAAATAAAAATAATAAAGTCGTAACACGCTGGAAACCGTGTGATAGCCTCAATGAATAACAATGAAAAGCTGAATTAAATCATAATGAAAATAAAATTCAAATCCACCTAATTTTTTATTAGCCCCTCCTCTATTGGGATATTTGGTTTCACATTTAAATTTGTGATTAAAAAATTATTTTCTGCGTTTTAGTACATAAATAAAAGCTTGTTTTTTCAATTTCATTTTGATAATACTTGATTTTAGCAAAAGCCTTAAAACCCTGTTTCCTATTATATTTTATATAAAAGCCCTCTTTCTGTTTCCGTCTCGAACAACGTGTTTATTGTCTTATTTTGAGAAATCCCATACATTCTTAATTAAATAAAAATTGCTGTTCTTTATTGGACAGATGAGAAAACTTTACATCTCCAAAGGAGGAAAATTATTTGAAAAGCTATATTTCTAATTAATTACTTTTTTTCTTGAATCCTGCACCTAGCTTTGAAAAAAATTAAAAAAAATATCTGACTGTTCAATCTACAGATGTTCTGACTTACTTACCTGGAAAGGAAAAGTTTTAGAACTCAGTAGAAATATTTGGAAAAACCCAACCATGGTTCCGTAAAGTTTTTCAAGTACAACTAGTATCTCATATAAATATGTAATTGGACAGTTATTAATCAAGTGAAAACTTCGTAAAATACGATTTTAATAGTGCATTACAGGAAGATAAATTAGCTGATTAAAACAAAAATCCGAAAAGTACAAATCGTTGATAGAAATACTATAAGAGAAAACGCATTTTAATCACAATTACATATATGTTAACTTTAAATAAATATTTAGGAAATTTCCTTCTTATTGGCCGAACGAAGCGAGGTTTCTGTTTCAACTTGACCATTCGGCATTTCGTCTGTCTGTAAATTTGCTTGTTGCGTAGTCACGTCAAAGAGCGTTAAATGATTTTCTTCGAATTTTACATGGATATTTCTTGAAGTCATTAGAAACGAGTTATGTATAAGTATTTTTGTTTTCTGATTCCGTTTCAAGATGGTGGCCTTTTTAATGCTTTGGAGAGTTTGGCACCATTAAAACATTTGAGTCATTTTGGCAATGGAGAGATTGTAATTAATTGTAATTTAATTAATACTGATAAAAGCAGACATCTAATTATAATTTTGTTAATACTGTTAACAGCAGACATTTAATTGTAACTTTGTGAACTCTGA